>JAULJZ010174214.1:0-48386 GCA_032270985.1 Heliamphora pulchella
CGTCACTAGCTTTAATTAGACTTTGGGTTGACGCTTAACGAGCATCCTAGTACTTAATGTGGGATCGGTTGGCCCGTATAAGGGTGGCTGATAAACTGGGTGGCCCATCCCCATGTTGTTACCATTGAGTAAAACTGTTGAGGCATGTAGCCAAGGCGAGCGTTTACCTTTCGTAACGAGACTAGGATAGCATTATCATGGTAAATTAATGAAGAAATAAGAAATGTAAAACAAAAAATGCAAAACAAAAAATGCATAAAAAAATCCTATAAAAAGAAAGTTCTCAAAAGAATTTTATACTAAAAGAAGAAAGTTGGAAAATGCTATTAAACAAATGAGAATAAAACCTAACTATTTACATTTTACATTTTAAAGGAAAACAAAAGAAAAGAAAGTGGAAGAAAATAAAAGAAAAGAAATGAATAATAGAATTTTAACTTTTGTTAAAAGAGAAAATTATAATACCATTTAAAGGTGAAAGTTAACATAAAAGTATTTTTTTTTTGTGATTTTTGGGTTTTGAAAAAGCGAAAGGGCAAAAATAATAGAATAAGAAAAAGAAGAGTACTATAAAAGGAAGATAAAACTATAGAAAAAAGAAAAAGAAAATGAAATTTCATAAGAAAAGTAAAACTAATAAAATAAAATCCTACATTACAAAACATTACAAAACTAGTAAAAAGAAAATAAAGTATTAGAAAAGGATATTACACTAATATTACAAGAGAAGAACATAAGTGCTAGAACATTAAATTAATACTATGAAAATAAAATGATATTAATATTACAATAAAAGAAAAGAAAAAAAAATGGTACATTGAAAAGAAAAATCTACGTTATACAAGAAAAATGACATTATAAGGAAATTAAACTACATTAAAGGAAAAAAGAAAAACAAAAAAAAACATAAAATATACTAGTAAAGAAAATTAAACTAATACTAGAAGAAAATGAAAGAAATTAATTTCAACTATTTAACTTAAATGTGAATGTAGTATTGACAACTACATCCACATAAATATAAGTACATTTATTATAATAATTAACAGCATTAGTAAGTTGTAATTGTCAAAATATGTTAGTACTAAATTGATGAAATAGAAAGAAAAGACAATGTGCTTAGTATGGGTGTGTAAATTAATAACCAAGAAAATAACCAAATTACATAGAACAAAATAAAATGATAAACAAGATAACTCCAAAAGAGAGGGAATGGAGCTAGAAGGACCGGGGGTCCAAACTGAATACCTGGATTGCTAGTGAATTCTCGAGTCGGGAATGTGCTTCAATGGTCCAATTCTCGGGTGTTGATCCAAAGCTAGGGTTTCAATGTAGGCGTCGGAGGTTAAGATCTTGGTACTTCGGCAGGGCTTCGACATCGAAGCTCAAAATTGCTCGGCTACTCGGTAGAGCTTCTCTTTAAAATTCTCTCTAAAATTCTCTGTCCTGAAAATGTACCAGGGGGTACGATATTTATAAAATTCTTCAACCAATGAGATATTGACACGTTATGGGACACGTCAGGGTTTTTGGAGTTGGCGGTCGCCAGGTCCAGAGTTGGCGGTCGCCACTTTTGAAAAGGTTCTAGAAGCTTCTTATGGTAGTCGCCACTATGCAAGTTGGCGGTCGCTAGGTTAGAGTTGGCGGTCGCCGGGTATGGACATGGCAGTTGCCACAAAAAGGTGAAGCTTCCAAGAGGTTCTATTGGCGGTTGCCACAATGGAGTTGGCGACCCTATGGTTCAATGTAGCGGTTTAATGATGATTTTACTAGTTTGAAGGTTTTAATGATTGGGTTCAAATACCGTGCTTGGATCATTTCTCGAAGATCGTACTGAGGCACCATTCTAGCTGTTTTCATCATTGAATTCGCCTAAGATTGGGCGGGGTCAAATTGGGGTGTCTACAGTATCGAGAATCTTAACGTAGGGAGATGAGTTAAGCTTTTAATAACAAGAGCTCAATGCAAGTTGGTCTTGAGATTATGACTTAGAGTGTTGTTACAGTTCTTTAGTGGTGTGAACTGTAATTTAGTGTTTTATAAAAATTATAAAACCGCTGCAAGGTTTTCATAGTTACAGATACCGCTGCGAGGTTTACATAATTGCCAAAATCGCTGGATGGGTATCTGGGTTACACTAGAAGTCTTTGTCATAATTACTCCACAGGTTCCTGCTGTAGCCCTATAAATATGCGAGTAGGCTGAATCATATAAAAAAAAATTGTCTTTCAAGACAAAGATTGTCCAGTTCTGCCGGTTTTAGTTCTCAAAGGATTGTAGCACACACTATATTTGGGAATCGCATCGGGAATATAGTAGAAAGTCTGACCGGAGCTTCAACTTCAGAATAAAAAATCGTAGTTGAAAAATTAAAATTTTTATCTGGAGCCTATACCGGCGATTGCCCATCTAATTTTATTTTTCGAAAATTCATTTTACAAAATCATTGATCTTGATAGTTTACCTCCAACAATGGATAGCAGAGTCATTTTGTTTTTTGTTTACGGTTTATTGAGGGGCCGAGTAGATTTAGAATTGTGCTAACTTTGTTTTGCAGCCATTTTAATTCAGATTTTATGATTATCGTTAAATTCATGTTTGATTGAATGATTTGAATGATGATTTATTTAATTATTTTAATCACGAGAGTTGATCGTGATAGTTTAAATTTTTTAAATCGAATGTGAGCCTACAGGACATAGGTTTCGATGTAAAACTTTTTTATGTTCTTTAGTTTTTTTTTTCTAATTTATTAAAAAGAAAAATACGAATATGTTTGAAGATTCGAAGAACACGAAGAACAGGCGGCAGCACCGACAGTGGTTTCGGTATTTACGGGTCACAGATCGTGGTTGTTTTTTTCACGTATTTTTGACAATTTTTGTAGCAATTTTTTCTGCACTTCTTATACTTGAAAACACTATTGAAACAAGTCTCTACACTGAAAAAATTGGCACAAAAATAGCCCACCCGGAGGCACCACTGGCGGCGGTTCAGGGCCATTTTTTCATGGTTTTTTGTGATGTCTTCAAGATTGATTTTGAGCAAATTTTTAGGCATAAAATAGCAGTAAAATACTACTGAAAAACAATCCAAAAAGATGGAAAAAAACAACAGCAAAAATAGGCCAAAAAAACCAAACAGGTGGCAACCATAGGTGGCGACGTAGGGGCTATTTTAGGGCTATTTTTTGAGGTTTCTTGGGATTGTTTTTGAGGCATTCTTCAAAACAACATGTTGCTAGATATCAGTGCTATTTTTTAGAAAAAATAGGAGCCAAAACCACCGCGGAAAAGCCCAAACGGGCGGCGGCAAGTAGGCTGTGGCGCAGGGAGTGGCGATAGTTTATTTTGGGCCATTTCGATGGCTATTTTCTGGGTTGTTTTCGGTCTAATTTTTTGATAAAAAAATGTATTTTACAAAAGCTATTTTTTAGAAAAAAAATGGCGTCGAAAACGGAGCTCGGGAGTGGCGATAAAAGTCACCTGAAGTTGGCGGCATGGGCGGCGCTGGCAATGGTGGTGGCTGATCCGGGGCTGTTTTGATCGTGTTTTCTGATGTGTATTGATTGTGTTGTGATATATTTGTATATCACTATAAATCAGAAGATCCTGATGCAATCAAGATACAGGAAGCTGATTTAGAAAATGATTGAATTATTATAGTTTATCTTTAAAATAGGAGACTGAAACTAATCAAAGTTTCTATTTGATCATAAAATCAGAATATATATACATATTTTGTATTTTTATTCTTTTAAACTGCGTGAATAATGTATATCTATTTTATATATTCTTATTAATTTAATTAATTTAAAAAATTTAATTTTAATTAAATATTTTGTAAAGAAAAATAAAATTAAGTTTTTTTAATTAAATAAAATTTGTTTAGATATTTTATTTTTTACAATATATTACGCATAAGATGATTTTTTTAAAAATCGGATATCTTAGAAAAATGTGAAAATTAATTTCGAATTTTGAATTAATTAAATAAAAAAATATTTAATTTAAATAAATTATTATTTTTCAAAAAATGTATAACTAAAATAAAATAATTGAATATCTTTAATCACTACCTTAGCTGAAAAGTTAAAGAAAAAACTGTGCATTCATTGAATTTTATTTGTTACGTAATAAAACACGAAAAGATGGTTTGGCAAACCGAAATATTTGGAATTGTGTACACGAAAGAAGTTTTGGACTCTTTCAGATCGTGTGGTTTTCAAAATTAAAAAATTTATTTTAATTAAACGAATTTTTAGAATCCTCAATTTTTTTAAAAAAAATCTAAATGGGAGAAAGAATTTATTTACAGATAAATTCCGCGGTCTCCATCACCAGTTTGTAGGTAATGTAATTAAATCTTGCGTGTTGGCAGTAAGGCATTTCTCCCCATCGATCAGATTAATTGTGGTATCGCCAGTACAACCTCTTTTACGGATAATTCTGGATAATTGTTCATGTGAATCACTTTTCCGTCTAAAGGGTTCATTACGAAACGATTGATTTGAGATTAGGTGGTGGTTAACACTTAGCTATAAATAATTAGTATCCTCTCCATCTGAGTCACTGCTATATTTTACTAGACTGAAACTATGTCAGTTATTTAATTTTACTTGGCAGGGCCAGTTACCTAGATAGTAAAATTAAAAGGAATCGGTCTGTTTGAACAAATGATGGATAGTAGACGTCCTTCTATCGAGGCATGCTATTCACAGGGAACCAGGCTGCTGAAATTTTTTTTTAAATGGTAGATGGAATCAAATTAAAATAAATTCAAAATTTTGCTTGTCATAATTAACGGTTATTTTTAATTATGTGATTCTTAGAAATAAAATGGTTTGCAATCCTCTCACGTCTAAACTCAAAGAAAACAAATTTACGGCACCAAATTATGTTGACTGGAAAAAAAATTTGGACATTTTTTTAACTGCTAAGGACTATAAGTGTGTATTAACTAAAACTTGTCCACCAATACCTGATAAAGGGGCGACCGTATAGAAAACCCAGGCCCATCAGAAGTGGCAGAAAGTTGGTCAGATGGTTCACTGTTACATTTTGGCTTCTATGTTAAATGTTTTGCAGCATCAGCATCAATTTATGCCTAGTGCCTATGACATGATTATGAACCTCAAAGAAATGTTTGGGGATCAAAATCGTGCTGCTAGGCAGGAGGCAATGAAGTCTTTAATGAATATAAACATAGCCGAAGGCACCCCAGTTAGGAATCATGTTTTGAAGATGATCAGTCTTCTGGATGAACTGGAAATCCTAAGAGCTAAAATTGACGGAGAAATCCAGGTCGATATCATACTCCAGTTACTGTCTGATAGCTTTAAGCAGTTTTTCCTGAACTATACCATGAATAAGCTCAGCTTTTTATTGGCAGAATTTATTAAAGAACTTCAAGTAGCCGAGGGTATTCTTAGGAAGCCAGATTCTGTGTATGTGGATGAAAAAGGTTCTTCCTCGAAATTGAAAGACAAGAAGAAAAAAAATATTCAGAAACAAGGAGATACAGGTCCAAAAGCAGTTAAGGGACCAAAAACTGGTGTGAAGAAACCAAGAGGCAAGTGCTACCACTGTAATCAGTTTGGGCATTGAAAAAAGCAGTGTCTGATTTTTCTTAGTAAGCAGAACAAACCAGGTAATTTTTGTTCACTGGTGGTTGAAACATATTTAGCGGTATTATCACCGGTACCTGGTGTGTAAATACGGGAGCCACTAATCATGTCTGTAATTCTTTGTAGGGGTTCTAGAAAACTAGGCAGCCTAGTGATGTAAAAATATACCTACATATGGGCAATAATACAAGGGTGGTAGCAGTTGTAGTAGGAGATATCATTCTTAATTTTAGTAGAGATAGGATTTTTTTTTAAAAGATTGTCTTTATGTACCT
This sequence comes from Heliamphora pulchella, assembly GCA_032270985.1. Taxonomy (NCBI): domain Eukaryota; kingdom Viridiplantae; phylum Streptophyta; class Magnoliopsida; order Ericales; family Sarraceniaceae; genus Heliamphora; species Heliamphora pulchella. Next base: position 5,902 of record JAULJZ010174214.1, read on the forward strand.
TTAATTAGAAGAAATTTAATTTTTGTTTCTAGTTTAATAATGGACAAATATTTTGTTCATTTTAATGACTCTGTGATTGTGAAGAAAAATAAATATTTTATTTATTTTGGTAAATTGGTGGATGATCTGTATGTCGTATCTTCTATCTCTCTTACAATGCAACTAACTGAATTGAATAACACATCTAATTTACCATGTAAGAGAAAGTTTCATTCTTTAATGAACCAAACGTTTCTTTGGCACTTACGCTTGTGTTATATTAATCTAAAAAGGATAAATAGAGTGGTAAAAGATGGACCTTTGAGTTCATTGAAAGTAGAGATACTTCCAGTATATGAATCCTGCTTAGAGTGTAAGATGACCAAGAGACTCTTTTCGGTCAAAGGCTATAGAGCTAAAGAATTATTAGAACTGGTTCACTCTGATGTGTGTGGTCCTATGACAATCTGGGCTAGAGGTGGCTTTGAGTATTTTGTCAGTTTCATTAATGACGACTCAAGGTATGGTTACATTTACCCGATGCACCATAAGTCTGAATGTTTTGAGAAATTTAGAGAATTCAATGCGGAGGCGAAGAAGCGTCTGGGTAAAAGTATCAAATCACTACGATCCGACCATGGTGGGGAGTACCTCTTTGGAGAACATAGGGACTATCTGTCATCAGAAAGGATTATATCTTAGTTGACTACACCAAGCACTCCGCAGCAGAATGGTGTAGCAGAAAGAAGGAATATAACTCTTATAAAAATGGTAAGGTCCATGATGAGTTATTTAGGATTACCTGATTCGTTTTAGGGACTCGCATTAGAGATAGCGGCTTATATTATGAACTTGGTACCTTCTAAGTCAGTACCTTCTACTCCTATATAATTATGGACCGTGCAAAAGCCTAGTCTGAGACATATTCAGATTTGGGAGTGTCCAGCACATGTGCTGAAAGGGAACGCGGGTAAGTTAGAATCGAGGACAGAAGTCTATTTCTTTATTAGGTATCCCAAGGGAACAAAGGGTGATTTATTTTATAATTCTAAGGATCAGAAGGTCATTGCTAGCACCAATGCCCGATTCGTGGAAGATGATTATATTATGGACCACAGACCCAATAGTAAAATTATTTTAGAAGAAATGAGAGAAAATACCAGTAGAACATAAGAGGAACCCACAAGTTACTAATATCCCATTGCCTTGTCGTAATGGGAGGATTATCGGAACAGGTGCAAATCATGAATATGGTGTTGATGCATAGGATTCAGATTCTGCACAGCGTGCTACTACTAGTATATAGACACAAGTAGTGCCTCATCGTAGTGGGAGGATTGTTCATCAACTGGATTGGTATATGTTCTTGGGACAGTCTTTTGACAGGATTCCGGCAGAACTGGATACCAAACCCTATAACTACAATCAAGCACTTTAGGACAAAGATGCAGTTCTTTGACAAAAGACTATGAATTCAGAGATGAAATCTATATATTCCAATTAGGTTTGGAAACTTGTAAAACCACCCGAAGGGATAAAACTCATTGGATGCATATGGATCTACAAGAGGAAGAGATGAGCAGACGAAAATGTTGAAACTTTTAAAGTTAGGCTTGTTGCAAAAAGGTTCACTCAAAAAGAAGGGATTGATTATAAGGAAACCTTTTCGCCTGTAGCCATGCTTAAGTCTATCCGAATTCTCTTATCCATTGCTACTCATTTCGATTAAAAATTTAAAAAATAGATGTCAAGACAGCTTTCCTTAACGAAAGTCTTGACTAGTGTATCTATATGTTACAACCAGACGGTTTCATAGCAAAAGGTCAGGAACACATGTTGTGCAAGCTTAAGAGATACATTTATGGACTTAAGTAGGTATCAAGGTCTTGGAATACTAGATTTGATCAAGCCATAAAGTCTTATAGTTTGATCAGAGTCCAGATTCGTCCTGTGTGTACAAGAAGCGTGACGGAAGTGTGGTGGTCTTTCTAGTAATTTATGTAGATGATATCTTGATCATCGAAAATGATGTGGGGGCATTATCTACTGTAAAAGTATGGTTATCTGAACAATTTGATATGAAGGGCTTGGGAGAAGCCAGTCACATCATAGGGATCAAGCTTGTGTGAGATCGAAAACAAACGTTGGGCTTATCACAAGCAAAGTATATCGATGATATCTTTGCCCATTTTAGCATGCAAGATTCTAAGAAAGGGTTTCTTCCTTTCAGGCATGGAATCGCTTTATCCAAGGATCAGTGTCCTAAGACACCTGATGAGATAGAGAAGATGAAGGCGGTTTCTTTTGCTTCGGCAGTAGGAAGCCTAATGTATGCTATACTTTACACTAGACCTGACATCTGTTTTGCCGTTGGCATGGTTAGTAGATATGAGTCTAACCTAGGGCAGGAGTATTAGACTACGATAAAGAATATAATCAAGTACCTAAAAATGACTAAGGATTATATGTTGGTTTACCAGGCAGACAGTCTAGTACCTTTAGGGTACACATGCTCAGATTTTTAGTCAGACAAAGATTTTCATAAGCCTACCTTAGGATATGTGTTTATCTTAGGAGGCGGAGTTATTAGTTGGAGGAGTATCAAGCAGTTCTGCATTGTTCATTTTACCATGGAAGCTTAATGTATGCTATACTTTACAGTAGGAAGCCTAATGTATGCTATAATTTACACTAGACTTGACATCTGTTTTGCCGTTGGCATGGTTAGCAGATATGAGTCTAACCTAGGGCAGGAGCATTAGACTACGATAAAGAATATAATCAAGTACCTAAAAATGACTAAGGATTATATGTTGGTTTACCAGGCAGACAGTCTAGTACCTTTAGGGTACACATGCTCAGATTTTTAGTCAGACAAAGATTTTCATAAGCCTACCTTAGGATATGTGTTTATCTTAGGAGGCGGAGTTATTAGTTGGAGGAGTATCAAGCAGTCCTGCATTGTTCATTCTACCATGGAAGCCAAGTACGTGGCAGCTTCTGAAGCAGTCAAAGAGGCCGTTTGGCTTAGGAACTTTCTGTTGGATCTAGATGTGGTCCCTTCAGTTCAGTCGGCTATTACATTTTATTGGAATAATAGCGGAGCGGTTGCAAACTCGAAGGAACCAAGAGTCCACAAGAAAGGAAAGCACATTGAGTGTAAGTATCACATAATATGAGAAATTGTACAGAGGAGTGATCTTGCTGTAACCAAGATTGCATCAGGAGACAATCTTGCAAATCCTTTTACAAAGAGCTTACCGGCTAAGATTTTTGATAGTCATGTAGAGGGCATGTGAGTCAGATGTATGGCAGCATGGTTTTGAATATAAGTGGGAGATAATTAGGGATGTATACTAAAAACCATAGTTTTTATTTTAGTCTTAGTATTTAATTTTATTTTAAATAAAATTAATTTTCTATTTTATGATAATCTTAATGAGCAATGTATGTAATATCATTTCTTTAATGTTATGCATGGATGTCCTTTATTATGTACAGTATTTAATCTGGTGTGTAGAGTACGGCTTGCACACAGAAAATCAGATTATCGATTCTTACAGAATATAAGTTTTTGTTCACAGTTTAGATGAAAATGGACATACCATCGGTACGACTGTAGCACAGAGTTTTAGTAGGTCTGTCATGGTTATGAAAAACAGATAATAGAGTCGTCTATTGTTCCGACTCCCTGTGCTAGTACACTTTGTGTGTATTGAACGGGACACATTTGGGTAATTAATTTTATACTGACTATATAAATTAATTCACACTCCAAGGTTATTATGAGAGTGCTTATGCTCTTAATTCTGAAATAATTAATTATTTGTGCATATTTAATACTCGTTGTTTTGATTCATTAGAGGGTGCGATCTTATATGTGTCTATATTTCCAGTGAGTTGGATAGCAGTATTAATTATATAGTGAATATTAATTGTTGACGGAATTCACGTCTTGATAAATCGAGATTAACGATACCCCCTTAAGAAAGTTTATAAGTTTTGACCGGGCTAAATCATGCAGGTAGATTTGATTACCGGTGATTAAATAAGTTAAGCAGAAGGGTTTAAGGAATTTTAATGATGTCGATTAAATTAAATTATCAGTAATTAAATTTAATTGATGGGTATCGAGAATCTTAACGTAGGGAGATGAATTAAGCATTTAATAACAGGAGCTCAATGCAAGTTGGCTTTGAGATTATGGCATAGAGTGCAGTTACAATTTTTTAGTGGTGTGAACTGTAATTTAGTATTTTATGAAAATTGTAAAAATCGCTACAAGGTTTTCATAATTACAGATACCACTACGAGGTTTGCATAGTTGCGAAAATCGCTGGATGGGTATTTGGGTTACACTAGAAGTCTTTGTCATAATTACTCTAATTATGCGAGTAGGTTGAACCATATAAAAAAAAGTTGTCTTTCAAGATTAAGGTTGCCTAGGTTCAGCCAGTTTCAGTTCTCGAAGGATCGTAGCCCACACTACGTTCGGAAATCACAGCAGGAATACAGTAGAAGGTTTAACCAGAGCTTTAACTTGGGAATCAAAAATTGTAGTTGGAGAATCGACCAAAAAGGTATTCATCTTATTTAACTGTAGTGGCACGAATTTTATTTTTAATCGTTCAACATCAAAATTTTTATCTAGAGCTTGTTTCGGCGATTTTTCGTCCAGTTTTATTTTTCAAAAAATCGTTTTATATAATCATTGATCTTGGCAGTTTGCATCCAACAGGTTAGACTAAAGACGCCGTCTAGACTTAGGAATACCTAGACAATGGTTTACATATGACTAGGAGTTGATTTGTCTTGCGCATTAGGGCTTTAGAAAACCTAAGGGTCGTCTCATGAACCTAGGACCTAGACAACGCTTCGCATATAACAAGGGTTTTAAACAGGGTTTGCCTGGCACACCAGGGCTTAGGGTGCCTATCTCACTAGGCCTTGATAGACCTAAGATGCCGTTAGGACTTAAAAATACTTAGACAATTCTACGCATATAACTAGGATTTGATTTTTCTAGTGCACCAGGGCTTTAGAAAACTTAAAGGTCATCTCACGAACCTAGGTTCTAGACAATGCTTCACTTATGACTAAAGTTTAAAACAGGGTTTGCCTACTGCACTTGGGGTTAGGGTGCCTAGCTCACTTGGGCTTGATAGACCTAAGACGCCATTTGGATTTAAGAATACCTAGACAATGCTTAGCATATGACTAGGATTTGATTTGCTTGGCGCACCAGAGCCTTAGAAAACTTAAGAGTCGTCTCACGAACCTAGGACCTAGACAACACTTCGCATATGACTAGGGTTTTAAACAGGGTTTGCCCGGCGCATTAGGGTTTAGGGTGCCTAGTTTACTAGGGCTTGATAGACCTAAATACCGTCTGGACTTAGGAATACTTAGATAATGATTCGTATATAACTAGAATTTGATTTGGCGGACCAGGCTTTTAGAAAAGCTAAGGGTCTTCTCACGAAACTACAACCTAGACTACGCTTCGCATATGAGTATGGTTTTGAACAGGGTTTGCCTGGCTCACTAGGGCTTAGGGTACCTAGCTCACGAGGGCTTGATTAGACCTAAGATGCCGTTTGGACTTAGGAATACCTAGACAATGTTTTGCATATGACTAGGATTTAATTTGCCTTGCGCACCAGGGATTTAGAAAACCTAAAGGTTATCTCATGAACAGAGGACCTAGACAACACTTCGTATACGATTAAGATTTTAAACAGAGGTTTTCCCGGCGGACCAGGGCTTAGAGTGCCTAGCTCACTAGGGCTTGATAGACCTAAGATGCCATTTGGACTTAGGAATACCTAAACAATGCTTCACATATGACTATGATTTGATTTGCCTGGCGCACCTGGGATTTAGAAAACCTAAAGGTCATCTCACGAACCTAGGACCTAGACAACGCTTTTTATATGACTAGTGTTTTAAACAGAGGTTTACCTGGCGCACTAGGGCTTAGGGTGCCTAGCTCACTAGGGCTTGATAGACCTAAGATACCGTTTACACTTAGGAATACTGAAACAATGCTTCACATATGACTAGGATTCGATTTGCCTGGCACACCATGGCTTTAGAAAACCTAAGGATCGTCTCATGAACCTAAGGCATAAACAACGCTTCGCATATGACTAAGGTTTTAAACAGAGTTTGCTTGGCGCACCAGGGCTTAGGTGCCTAGCTCACTAGGGCCTGATAGACCTAAGACACCGTCTAGACTTAGAAATACCTAGACAATGCTTTGCATATGATTAGAATTTGATTTTTCTGGTGCACACTGGGGTTTTAGAAAACCTAAGGGACATCTCACGAACCCAGAACCAAGACAACACTTTACATATGACTAGCATTTTAAACAGGGTTTGCCTGACGTACCAGGGCTACGGGTGCCTAGCTCACTAAGGATTGATAGACCTAAGACGCCAACTGGACTTAAGAATACCTAGACAATACTTTGTATATGACTAGAATTTAATTTTTCCTCGTGTACCAGGGCTTTAGAAAACCTAAGTGGCGTCTTACTAACCTAGGACCTAGAGAACGCATTGCGCATGACTAGAGGTTATAAACAGGGTTTGCCTGACGCACCAGGGCTTATGGTGCCTAGCTCACTTGGGCTTTATATATCTAAGACGTTGTCTAGACATAGGAGTACCTCGATAATTCTTCGCATAGGAGTAGGATTGATTTTCCTAGTGCGACTGGGCTTTAGAAAATGGAAGGGTCGTCTCACGAACCTAGGACTTAGACAACGTTTCACATATGACTACGGTTTTAAACAGGGTTTGCCTAGAGGACTAGGGCTAAGGGTGCCTAGCTCACTAGGCCTTGCTCCACAAAAGATGCTATCTTGAGTTAGGATTACCGAAACAATGCTTCGCATATGACAAGGATTCGATTTGCCTGGTGCACCAGGGGTTTAGAAAACCTAAGGGTCGTCTCAAAAACCTAGGACTTAGACAATGCTTTGCCTATAACTAGGGTTTTAAACAGGGTTTTCCTAGCGCACTAGGGCTTAGGGTTCCTTGTTCACTAGCGCTTGATAGACCTAAAACGATGTTTGGACGTAGGAATACCTAAACAATGCTTCGTATATAACTAGGATTGATTTGCTTGGAGCACCTGGGCTTTAGAAAACCTAAGGGTTGTCTCACGAACCTAAGACCTTGACAACGTTTCGCGTATGACTAGGGTTTTAAGCAGGGTTTTCCTGGCGCACCAGGGTGTATGTGCCTAGCTCACTAGGGCTTGATAACCTAAGACGCCGTCTGAACTTAGGAATACCTAAATAATGCTTCACATATGACTATGATTCGATTTGCCGGGCGCACGAGGAATTTAGAAAATCGAAGTGTCATCTCACGAATCTAAGACATAGACAATGCTTCTTATATGACTAGGGTTTTAAACAGGTTTGCCTGGCGCACCAGGACTTAGGTGTCTAGCTCACTAGGGCTTGATAGACCTAAGACACTGTTTGGACTTAGGAATACCTAAATAATGCTTCGCATATGACTTGGATTTGATTTTCCTGGCGTGTAACGACCCTGCTTAGACCCTCATACTATGACGGATAGTCTATAAGACAATAGAGCACGAACGAGGTTTAAAATCCTATCTCGAATCGAAAACCTTAAGTTCGACCCGGAAATCCCAAAAAGGTTCAAAACTCTGACAACAAAACTTTAGCACCCGGAGAGTCTCCCAACATTCTAAATAAAGTAAATATCATGAAATAATGAGTTAAAAATCAAAAATCCTTATAAATAGGGTAAAATGACCATTTTGCCCATAGTACAACAAAAAGTCTTAAAAATCTAAAGTTTGACACATGGATATCCTAAATCAAGGATTTAAGTTCAATTAAGTAGAAAAGGACAAAATAACATCAAAAATGACAAAAATATCCCTTAGTGGCTGACCACCTTGGGAAGAGTGCCAAAAAGTGACTTTTTACTTTCTTTTTAGCTTAAAATGATGAGAATGGTACTAAATTAAGCATTATAATGATCTAATACTTGTTGAACAAGTAATATGCATAATAGTATAGTGTTATAGGTCAACAAAAGCAAAAAAATCATTATTGAAGTTCATACACAACAAAATAAGTCAAAAAGTCATATATTATCAAAATAGCTTAATTTGACTTAAAAGGCTACATCTATTTAATCAATTGCTATGAAAACAATGATAATACATGAAAATACTATATTTATCATAAACATACTAAAATAATAGGTCTCAGTAGAAAAAAAATACCAAAACGATACATCAAATTAATTTTTAATGCATATTCTAGCACAAAAGGGCACGCAAACTAATGCAAAATCCCTTGATTGATGGGGGATCAGATTTTTGTTCCCCAAACTGACCCCTAGCTATATTTCTCTTCCCCATATCTTATTTATAGGGCTCAAATATTGCACCAAGTCAAATCTTCTCAAATCACATTAATTAAAATGAAGAAAAAGAAGTCTTTAAAGTACATTTTGTCTCCCCTTTGTTCCCTAGCCTTTGCCTATATAAACCAAGCCAAACACCCTCTTCTTCCCTTCATATTTTTGTGCATATACAAATAGAAAGATTTAATTGAGTGTTCTTGAGGTATTTTACAAGTTTGAGAGAGGAAAGAAGGAGGAGAAGAAAAAAGGAACCAAGGAGATGTGTTTTGTTTTAAAGCTAAGTCCTTTCATACCACCATCCCTTGAGCCCTAAAATAAGTAAGTAAAACCACTAAATCTTATGTCTAACATCCCTCAAAATATACCCCAATACATCCCTTTAAACACTCTAAGAATCAAGAACCGAAATCAAACTGAAAAGGCGTCGTAGTTGGAAATTTGAGGCTGTTATGTTTATGGGTGATATGAGATGTTGTTGTATGTTGTTATCTTTGAATTTGATGACTTCTAAGTGTTTTGGAGCCTTGATATTAAAGTCTAAAACACAATTATGCAAGGAAATGGAACAAAAACTTGTCATGACATAAGTAGAAGGCTTGGACCCTAAGAGGCTTGATTTTTTAGAACATAGATGTTTCTGCCCTGAACTTTGGAATGCCATAACTTAATATAGAAAATTGATCTAAGCATGTTCTTTATTTCCATATATATATTTTTGTGTTATCTTTCATCCAATGTTGGTTTCAGCTAAGTTTCATAAGTAGAACTCGAGATATTGCAATTTTACCAAAGTGTACCATTTTTCGACCAGTCAACATTACTGACTTAAAAACCCTAGTTTAAAGCGAGATCCAAACTTTGGTCAAAACATTAAAGTTGTAGATAACATGTATAGATATCTACCCACAAAAATAGAGCTCAAAATATTGAGTTTTGATAGGTCAAAACTCCTTTGAAAAGCTTTGTTGAGTTTTAGCCCTCAAGGGACACTTTTGTCACATATGTTTATATTGCCCAAAACTCCTATTTTTAGTGACTTATTCCAAAAGTGTTCTACATGAACATTGTAACTAACATATTGAAGTACCTGAACCCCAAAAATAATAACTCAAAGCCTCGGGATGCTACCCCAAAACCATTTCAAACCCTCTGTCCAAAACTGGCTCTGCTGAGTTTTGGCGGCTGACAGAACCTATTTTTTAAAATAGCTAAAAAGTCTAACTTGTTTCAAACAACTACCTTTAGATCTAAACATGAAACATGTAGGGAACTTGTTGAACTAGAACATAATAAAAACTGGGCTCATTTGGACATGATATGATACCCCAAAACTGAGACCAACAGAAGCATGTTTTAGGTAAAATCTTAAGAAAAGTGCTGAACAGTTTTTGCTTAGGATGTTTTGTTCACCCTTTTTCCTTAGGTTTTGGCCTTGGTATTAAACATGAGAGTTGTAGAAAATATTTTTATCTTAATGATGTGTAAAAATCATAACTTTATTCCAAGTCTAGATACCCCAAAACCTTGTCGGCCCTTTTAATTTAATACTTGATTTTGGCCTTAAAAGTTGCTAAGTGTGAGTACCTGTTGTGAGACCCGAGTTCTATATGATTATTGGTTTGAATTATTTGATTAGTGTTTCTAAGTGAATGTATAATGATTTAGAACTCATGCTATTATGTTTGAATCATATCTTAAGAATTATAGCTTGTGTTTCACATACTTGTACCTTATGCTTTGTGAGTTGTACCATGAACCTTGCCATGCAAGTTGATGCCATGCTATAAATTATTGCACTTGGGATGGATGGTACATATTATGAGCATTGTCACTTGCATCCTGGCATATTGGAGTCTATCTGTGCACACCATTGCTGGTATGGGCTGTATTGAGATCGTCATTCTTGATTCTAAGTGTAGGGCGTCCCTAGTTGCCATTTTCAAAAATGTTTTGATTTATACACTCTGGGTGAATCCCCGGTGTTTGAAATAATTTTGGCTTCTACACATTGGGTGCATCCCCGGTGTTTGAAATGGTGTATAAATATTATTGAGCACAATGGATTCGTCGCTAGCATTCTGATTTCGATAGCTTGGACTTTTGGGTTGACACCGGTAAAGGCATCACAAGTCTTAAGGTGGGACAAACCGCTTGATATATGAGGGCAGTGACAATAAGTCCTTGTGGCAATGACAATAAGTCCTGAAGCAATGAAAATGATTCCTTGCGGGCAATGACAATAAGTCCCAAAGTGGTTCGGACCCCACGCCGTTGCCATTAAGTAAAACAACTGTGGCATGAAGCCAGGCGATGCAGTTACTATTCGCAACGAGGCGCGATGATGGCTTTGGTGATCAAATACCCATGAAAGTCTACTCTCTTGATTCCCGGCGTGGAGTCCCTGTTATAATCGGGGTGCATGTTGAGTTGAGCATCTGCATTTCATGCACAGCATCCCATATACGCATGCTTATTGACTTATCTACTATCCTGTCATAAATTTGTTTGTCTTCTTAACTATAAACCGTACTGGGTGTTATATGGTATGCGTTGTGGTGAATTTTATGCCGTGAGATTAGTTAGAAGGTTAGAGTGTTTTGCTTCTGAGCCTTGGCTCATGGCATTCGTGCCACAGGTGAGGAGGAGTTCTTGGATGAACTCATCTCCGAGGGAGAAGAAGAGTTTGAAGAAAAAGGTGAGTTCCAAGAGCACGTGAATCCCGCTGATGCATTCTGAGGAGTCGAGACCTTTGCTTTTGTTCTTATATTCAGTTCTCCCGTGCTTAGTGTAATTTTTAAAATTTCTTGGTGAAACTGTAATAGTTAAGTACTTTAAACTGTTTAGAACCCCTTTATGATGTAATAACAAACGTATGTAAATATGAATGAATGGCTAGAATATTCCTTTATTTATATTTATATATGTCCCGACGTGCCCGGAGGACAGGGCGTCACATGGTGCACCCGGGATTTAGAAAACCTAAAGGTCGTCTCACGAACCTAGGACCTAGACAACCCATCGCATATGACTAGGGTTTTAAACACGATTTGCCTAGCACACCAGGGCTTAGGGTGCCTAGCTCACTAGAGCTTTATATATCTAAAATGCCATATGAACTTACGAATACCTAGACAATGCTTCACATATGACTAGGATTTGATTTGCCTAGCGCACCAGGGCTTTAGAAAATCTAAGGGTCATCTCATGAACCTAGGACTTAAACAACGCTTCGAATAACTAAGGTTTTAAACAGGTTTACCTTGCGGACCAAGGCTTAGAGTGCCTAGCTCACTAGGGCTTGATCGACAAAAGACGCTATCTAAAGTTAGGATTACCTAAACAATGATTCGCATACGATTAGGATTTGACTTGTGTGGCGCCCCAGAACTTTAGAAAACCTAAGGGTTGTCTCACGAACCTAGGACTCAGATAACGCTTTGCATATGACAAGGGTATTAAACAGGGTTTCCTTGGCACACCAGGACTTAGGGTTCCTAGCTCACTTGGGCTTGATAGACCTAAGACGACATTTGGACCTAGGACTACCTAAACAATGCTTTGCATTCGACTAGGATTTTATTTACCAGGCACAGCAGGGCTTTAGAAAACCTAGGGGTCGTCTCGCAAATCTAAAATCTAGACAACGCTACGCGTATCACTAGGGTTTTAAACAGGGTTTGCATGGCGCACCAGGGCGTATGTGCTTAGGTCACTGGGTCTTGATAACCTAAGACGTCGTTTGAATTTAGGAATACCTAAACAATGCTTCGCATATACTAGGATTTGATTTTCCTGGCGCACCAGGGCTTTAGAAAACCTAAGGGTCGTCTCACGAACCTAAGACCTAAACAACGCTTCACATATGACTAGGGTTTTAAATAGGGTTTACCTGGCGCGCCAAGGCTTAGGTGCCTAGCTCACTAGGGCTTGATAAACCTAAGACGCCGTTTGGACTTACAAATACCTAGACAATGCTTTGCATATGACTAGGATTTGATTTTGCTGGTGCACCAGGGTTTTAAAAAACTTAAGGGTCGTCTCTCGAACCCAGGACCTAGACAACGCTTCGCACATGACTAGGGTTTTAAACAGGGTTTGCCTGGCGCTCCAGGGCTTAGGGTGCCTAGCTCACTAGGGCTTGATAAACCTAAGACGCCGTCTGTACTTATGAATACCTAGACAATGCTTCGTCTATGACTAAGATTTGATTTGCTTGGTGCATCAGGGCTTTAGAAAACCTAAGGGTCGTCTCATGAACCTAGGACCTAGACAACGAATCGCATATGACTAGGGTTTTAAACACGATTTGCCTGGTGCACTAGGGCTTAGGGTGCCTAGCTCACTAGGGCTTGATAGGCAAAAGATGCCATCTAGAGTTAAGAATACCTAAACAATACTTCGCATATGACTAGGATTTGGTTTGCCTAGCAGACCAGAGCTTTAGAAAACCTAAGGTTCGTCTCGTGAACCTATGATTTAGACAACAGATAGCATATGACTAGGTTTTTAAACAGGATTTGCCTGGCGCACCAGGGCTTAGGGTGTCTAGCTCACTCAGGCTTTATATACCTAAGACGCCGTCTAAACTTAGGAATATCTAGACAATGCTTCACATATGACTAGGATTTGATTTTCCTGGCACACCAGTGCATTACAAAATCTAAAGGTCGTCTCGCGAACCTTGGACTTAAACAACGCTTCGCATATGACTAGGGTTTTAAATAGGGTTTGCTTGGTAGACTAGGGCATAGGGTACCTTGCTCACTAGGGCTTGATAGACAAAAGATGCAATCTAGAGTTAGGATTACGTAAGTAATGCTTCACATATGACTAGGATTTGATTTGGCTGGCGCATCAGGGCTGGAGAAAACCTAAAGGATGTCTTACGAACCTAAGACTTAGACAACGCTTCGCATATGATTAGGGTTTTAAATATAATTTTTCTGACGCATCAGGGCTTAGGGTTCCTAGCTCACTAGGGCATGATAGACCTAAGATGCCGCTTGGACTTAGGAATACCTAAACAATACTTCGCATATGACTATAATTCGATTTACCTGGCGCACTAGGGCTTTAAAAAAACCTAATGACCGCCTTACGAACCTAAGACCTAGACAACGCTTTGCATATGACTAGGGTTTTAAATAGGGTTTTCCTGGCACACCAGGGCTTAGGTGCCTAGCTCACTAGGGCTTGATAGATCTAAGACGCCATATAGACTTAGAAATACCTAGATAATGCTTCGCATAGGACTAAGATTTGATTTTTTTTGGTGCACCAGGGCATTAGAAAACCTATGGGTCATCTCATGAACCCAGGACCTTGACAACGCTTCGCATATGACTAGGGTTTTAAACAGGGTTTACATGGAACACCAGGGCTTAGGGTGCCTAGCTCACTTGGGCTTTATATATCTAAGACGCCGTCTGGACTTATGAATACCTAGTCAATGCTTCGCATATGACTAGGTTTTGTTTTTTTTTGGCACACCAAGGCTTTAGAAAATCTAAGGGTCGTCTCACGAACCTAGTACTTAGACAATGCTTTGCATATGACTAGGGTTTTAAATAGGGTTTGCCTAACAGACCAGCGCTTAGGGTGCCTAGCTCACTTGGGCTTGATAGACAAAATACGCCATTTGGAGTTTGGATTACCTAAACAATGCTTCGCATATAACAAGAATTTTATTGGCCTAGCACACCTGGGCTTTAGAAAACCTAAGGGTCGTCTCACGAACCTAAGACTTTGGCAATGCTTCACATATGACTAGGGTTTTAAACAGGGTTTTCCTGGTGCACCAGGGCTCAGTATTTTACCACTACCCATTTTAAATTATTACATTTAGGCGTCCTTGGTAGCCCGTTTATGAAGTCCATTGTAACTTGTTTCCGTTTCCACTCTACAACTAGTAGGGGTTGTAGTAGACCAGCTGGCCTTCGTCGTTCAGCCTTTATTTGTTGGCATTGGAGGCATCTACTCACGTAACTGGCCACATCCTTTTTCATTCCGATCTACCAGAAAACATCTATAGGTAATGCTACATCTTTTCCATTCCAGGGTGAACTATAAACTTAGATTTGTGGCTTTCATCCATCAACTTCCATTTAACTTCCATTATCTTAGGGATGCAAATTCGATTCTGGAATTTTAAGGTTCTGTTAAGGAAAGTGAAGTTTGGGTCTGGGGTTACCTTGATTCGTTCATTAATAGCTTTTAACTTGGGATCCTCTATTTGTTGGTGCCTTATTTCCTCCATGATCAGTGACTGGACTATGATAGCTGCATATGAAGGTCCCTTCCCGCTTGGTTTTGCCTCTAGTACGAGCAAGTTCTATCTCATCTAGTAGTTAGGGCAGTTAAGTGAGGAGGTGATTCAAGGTACCCGTTATCCTTTGGCTCAAGGTATTTGCTGCCACATTTTCTTTCTTAGGGTAACATTGTATTTGAATTTCATAGTCCGTTATCAGTTGCATCCAACATTGTTGTCGTAGATTTAACTCTTTCTATATAAAGATGTACTTTAGGCTCTTATGGTTAGTAAAGACTTCACAGGTGATTCTGTAGAGGTAGTGACACCAGATCTTTAACGCGAAGATCACCGCAGTGAGTTCCAGATCATGTGTTGGATAATTCTTTTCGTGAAGCTTTAACTGTTGAGAAGCATAGGCAATTACTTTCCCTTTCTGCATGAGAACGCATCCAAGGCCTTGTCTTGATGCGTCACTATGTATCGTAATTCCTTCATTTCCATCCAATAGAGCCAGGATTGGTGTCGTTGTCAATCTCCACTTTAGCTCTTGGAAGCTCCCTTCCCGTTCATTCATTCCAAACAAAGGGTTTCTCTTTTCTGGTGAGTTTTGTTATGGGAACGACGATCCTTGAGAAGTCATGTACGAAGCGACAATAGTAACCGGTGAGGTCTAGAAAACTTCTCATTTATGTTATAGTGGTTGTAGACACCCCAATCTGACTAAGCCGAATCTTAGGCATCCGTCTTAAATGCACTCTAATGACGAAAGTATGAAAATCATGCTCAAAGCTGCTCCCAAACAAGCAAAATCACGAATATGGCTCAAAATCCAAAACCTAAAAGAACCCTTAAGGCCGTGACATTCCCATTATCACGGCCGCCACCTTTTTGAAAACCCTAGAACAGGTTGTGTTCTTACTATCACGACCGTAACCTTTTTGAAAATTCTAAACCAAGCTGTGAATATCTTTGTCACAACTGTCTCTTTTTATACAGGTTACGACTTCTAAAAGTCGCATCTATCCCTTTCACTACCATAAAGGTAGCGATCGTCACTATACAAAAGCAAAAAGGTAGTGGCCATCACTATTACCCCTTTTTGGACATGTGACAGCATCCCAGAAGGGGTTTGTGTTGCTCACCTTGCCTATAAATAGGCAGCGATTCTAAGCAGAAACAAGAAGAAGAAACACCTGGAGGCCCAAACTCTGTCAAAATACTTCCCCATTTGATATTCTCCCATCCATCTTATACTTTTTGAGCCTTATTCATGTTCTTGCTTGCTTCGGAGGAGTTCTTAGAGCACATATATTGGCTTGGATGCATCATATTCTCATCGCTGAGGGGCCATTCGAGGTGAATATTCACACAAGGTAACCTTAGGATACCACGATTCTTCTTAAACCCTCATTTTCTTCCCCCAAGGGTGTCGTGGATAAGGTTTTCATTGTTTTATTGCAGATTTATCATTCATTTCAATGTAAGAACTTGTTTCCTTCAAGTTTTCATTACTAGCAGTATACTCATAGTCCTCTGCTTCATATATTTACATTTGTTTACGTTCTATTTCGATGCTCATAAGCACACTGAACACATCAAAAGATTTTTGAGGTTCTAAAACATGACTGCCATGACCTTCTCATTTATGGCCGTATATTTTGTTAAACGCACAGTTACGGTCGTGTCCATTTTATAAGTGCCGATACATTTATGCCTTTTTATATGCTTAGCAGCAACATTCGGTTGTTTTGACTGTGACATTGTTTTAAGGCCAGAAATGCAAAAATCCTCTTCAAAACTCTCTGTTATATGTTTGTTTCAAGGTTGTATATCCTTTCATTGCTCTGTTTAGCATTTGCTTCTTTCTATACCTCTATTTATCTTTCTATTGGGTGATGAATGGTAGATATAGCCTAGACCAAATGGGTCATAGTCTTTATCTTGTACACCTTCATATCTGTATGTTATAAGGTTATGCAAATATCACGGCCGCATCTTTTTCCTTATTGTTTCTTACGGCCGAGATATCCTTGTTGCTACGGGTACGAGGTTTTGTGAGTTTAACATCATGAAAATGAGTTTTAAGTATTCTGTTGTTCAGTTTTTATATTCTGTATATTCTATTTAGAGTCATTGCTTGTATAAGGGATGAAGGATGGTAGATCTAGCCTTGATACAGTGGGCTATGGTCTCTGTCTCGAGTATCTCATTCATTTGAGCCTATTTTTAAGCCTTGTACAATGTATATACCCTTTTTGTACCTCCCAAAAACCATAACCACGATTTTTCTTTGCCACGGTTGTAATCTTTTCTAGTTTGTTCAGCGTGGTAATCCTATATTTTTCATGGTCGCCAGTTTTGTGACCATATTTGTCATGGCCACAACATTTGTTGCGACAGTCGCGAGTTTCATGAATGTTTATTAGCTTAAATATGATGTCTAAGTCACTTCTGTTATTCTGCACAGCCTACTTATGGCATGTTAGCGACAAAAACATTATTGCATGACCTTTAGACCTTTATTTGTCCATCTTTTCGCTTACTCTCATAATTTTTGCTTTGCTTTGCTCAAACGATACGTGTGACATATCTAGAAATAATAACTAAGTTGCATGACCCTAGGAACCATAGTTAGGATTTTATTTCATTGATTGCATTTATTTGAACTCCCTTTAACCACCCATTTTGTATATGTTACTTTAAAAATATTTATAACAAGAACCAATATTAACAAAGTAAAGGGCAATCTTACGGTTGGGCGAAAAGGGTGCTTAATACCTTCCTTTTATGTACCCTAGCCCTCGGACCCTCTTTTGTTTTGGCTACATTTTCTAAAAGACCCGCAATCTTTTTTTTATTTTTCTTGATTTTTCTCAAAAACTAAGTGGCGACTCCATTTTTCTAAAAAATGCATGCTCGGATATCTTGGATTTTTTGTTCTAAAAAGAAAAGGACATTTTTCTAAAAACAATAGATACCCAACGCACCGCTCCTTTTTCCATGAAAAAGAAACGTCCGTAGTTTTTCTAGCGACTTTGTTAGGGACTGGTTTTCAAAAAAAATCATAAGAGGGCTAAACTTGAAATGTCAATAGTTCTTATTGTAAACTTTTCATTGGTATTCACATTTGCATTTGCATATTTGTGTGCTTAGTCCTCAAACCTTCGCTCCGCCTATCCGATACTCCGGTCAGTTTACTGTCTCAGGGCTATGTCGGGGAAGCCAATAAGCTTTCTAGCCACATGCTTCCATAGATGTGGCAAAAAGAGTTATTGCATACCGTTTGATCATGCCTTGCACCATTCCTGGCATTGGGAGGTATATTATTGACTATATTCAAAAGGTACATTGGTGAAGACCTACTAGCCTTCTCATGTGCATATAGTTTTTTAGAACCCCTTCTTTATCAATAAATTTTTTAGCGTTATGTAATTTTTTTTATGGATGCTTTTGTTTGTATAGTTAGCACCTCGCTTAGGATTAATTTTTATCCTCCTAATCCGTTGTTGAGGGTGTGTTATTTTAAGTTTTAGGCCCATCTAACAAGTCTTCCAATTTACATGAGTCCTTTCAATTTAGAGACCTGGGATAATGGCACTGAGAAGAGAATAACCTATACGCACTTGGGCCCGATCTTCAAGTGGAAGACTCAGACGTACCAATCAGTTGAAATTATCGATGGCAAACCCAGAATTGACTATGGCTGATATGATGAGAGTAATTCTGGAATTACAACGGACTATTGAAGGAGTCAGTACCACTGTAACAAATCAGGTTAGGATCCTGACTCAGTGTCGAGCTCAGATCTAAGCTTTACGGACCAGGGTTGCAAACCCTAATGTGGTTGTTCCGAATGACCCCGAGGATGGTATAGGAGATAACATTTGGGATGATAATGTGGGACCCGAGGGAACCCAACTAGCAATCTTACAGCTTATCCGATCGGGAATCCTAAAAATCCTGGCCACCAAGGAGTCGACAAGTTAGAGAAGATTTTGAGGAAAGCCCGAGGAATTGAGGACTACATGTTAGATGTCGAAGAACTTTGTTTGTTCCCCGATTCCAAGCTACCCAAGAAATTTAAAATGCCCGATATAGAGAAGTTTGACGGGACCAAGGACCCGAGGATCTATTTGAGAATGTATTTGGGAACTCTGTAACTATGAATGTATATGGAACCTGAGGATCTATCTGAGAATGCATAGCTATGTACTTTTGAAGAGTTCAGAACTCTTAATGATGTAATACTTATCATATGTAACTATGAATGAATGGCTAGAATATTCTCTTTAATTATACTTTTGTATGTCCCGACGTGCCTGAAAGACAGGGTATGACATAACTCACTGTGCCTTTAACATCTATCCTGAGCCATTTGATTGAAAGGGGTCTCCTAAAGCCTTTGGAGCCAACCTCGCCTCCAATTCCATTGCCACCTAGGTATAGTCCTACCTAGTACTGCGCCTTTTACCAGGGGCACAGTCACCTAACCAACAATTGCATGAGGCTCCGATATGAGATTCAAGACTTGATAGAAAACAAGGTGATTCCCCCACCTATTGTCGCTCATAAACTAAATGTTACCACCAAACCTCTATCGAACCATGCAAACCAACAGAATGTAAATGCCGTTGAAAGAGAATTGGAGGGATTTGATCCCACGAAATTTATAGTCCCTGCAACAGAATCAAAGAAACTTACAGTTCTGCCATCAGGTCTAGAAGTACTACTGCTTGCCGACCTTATTCAGGATCTAATAGATGATGGTTTTAATAATTTTTCGATCTTTGTCATTCACGAGGAGGAAGTTCCTCCACCTGTCAATGGTAATGATGAGGAAGATGAAGAAATCAAACGGCTGTGGGAATATTTGGCCCACCTTGAGGCATTAAATGATTTGAAAGAAGCAGGAATCGACACAAAGTGGCATGTCCTGACCGTCCCGAGCGATGATATAGCCTGGCATCAAAGTGTAGCTTGGTATGGGGAAGTCAACCCGAGTTTTGAAACAGAAAAAATAAGGAAGATGGTATCAAAAATAGGAGAATCCTCAAAGGAAAAGGACGTTGACAACGGGAGTAAGCAGGAAGAAAATCCACTAGTTAGTACGGAAGCCGAGGAGAAGGAGTAGAAAGAGAAAGAGGAAAGTGCTCCCCAAGTGAATTTGTTAGGAACCACAAGTCTTGCGTTTGATCCTTTCATATACATTATTCCTCTTCATGAGGCAAAGTCGAGGACATCTCTACCCAAGAGACCTATCTTATGTTCTCTCAAATGGGATTACCAAGAAGAGAATGACATGTGGGAGTTAGAAGAGATCGAGCAGGAATTCATGGATATAGAATACGATGAAGGAGAAGATGTGCCGGAATGGTAACCGATTATCGAAGAACCATATGACCATAGAGGCTCGTGGGAACCTTGGGGCCCTTTCCCACCATACGGTTATGAGGACCTATTTGACGAAGTATCACTATTGCAACTCTTTGAGCTAGAGGATAAAATCGGTGAAGAGTCTAATTGGTTTTCGCAAAACGTAATGGGAATTGAAGAAAACTTTTGGGGAGATGAAGGAGACAATGGAGAGAAAGCTAGCACAGATAATTTTTGGGCCTTTCAAGAGAAAAGGTGTTCGGTGGCTGAGATTTGAAAAGTAGTTGACCAGTTTGAATAAGAGCCCGAAGAGCAGATAGAGAATCTGACCAAGAGCGGGAGGCATTTTAAGCTCGCATAGCTAGAGAAGTGGCAACCGAGTAGGGGCATAGAGGAACCAAGGAAGCAGGCAGAAAGAGCAAAAAGAAAGAATAGTGTAGAGGAAGATGTAGTACTGAAATAACTTAAGAAAATGGAAGCCAATGTGAGCATCTGAGGGTTACTTGTGGAGTCCCACAAGCACCGACAGGTAGTCCTGAAAGCTTTGAATAGTGTGAACATACCAATTGATGTTTCTCTCGACCAACTGGTTGGAATGCTTATACCCGAGAAGCAGTCTAGTGTTATCCCTTTCAATGATAGGGATTTTTCAACAGAGGGGCCATCCCACAACAAGTCGTTGCATTTAACCGTCAAATGTCTAGGGAAATTGGTACCGATTATTTAAGTCGAAGTGGTTCTGCCCTCAACGTATGCCTGCTGCGAATCGCTTACTGCCTAGGATTGAAGACACAAGACTTCAGACTGAGTGCACAGAGGGTATAAGCATATGATAACATGCGAAGAGATGTCTTAGGATTGGTGACTTTTCCTGTAGCAATAGGAGCTTTGGAGAATGAAGTAAAGTTTCATATCCTTGACGTGCCAGCGTCATTCAATCTGCTACTGAGAAGGCCATAGCTGCACGATGCATCGATTAGAGTAGTCCCATCCACCCTACACTAAAAGGTAAAGCTGATCAAAGAGGGAGTAACTATCACTATACCGGGTGAAACTAGCTTGCCAACCCTGCTTAGTGATGCTACCCCACTTCTTGAGATCCAACACGGAGAGGAGAATTTCTTGTTAAACTGGTTTGACTTTGACAAAACCAAGGCCGTACAAGTTTTGATGAATGACGAAGGGAGTTATGAGGATCCAAAGGTTGTGGCCATGAAGACAGAAATGTCCTATTTTCCAGGCGTGAGATTAGTTAACCATCTGCAAGGGATTTCAGAACCAGTCCTAGTGAACCATAATTGCCATGGATACAGACTGGGATACAAGCCAGAATTGGAAGAATCAAGCATGGGGAAGTATGTGCCGATGCTGAATGGCCGCTTTGTCAAGGAAGGGGAGATTTCCCTTACTGTGGATTCCCCAAACCATGGATAGAAGAGAAGACCAACAAGAAGTTGCTAGGGTTAGAGATCTTTTTCATTCATCTGTTATCCGACAGTGATAAAGAGGTCGAGATTTAACAGATGGGTTTCACCGAGAAGGTACCGACAAATTGGATGGTTCATTGCAAGAAAGGAGATTTGAGTTCTTTCTTCAATGAAGAGATGGCCTGGGTGCGTATAGGCAATGGTGATGAAGACGAGGGCCTGTTGATGATGAAAGCTGACGCACCTGCGGATCACACCTCGCTTATCATAGATGTAGCTAAAATGAAAAAGAGTTAGTTTTTTGAGTATTCTTTTATGCATGATGTAACAAGTGGGTTGGAGTTTGAGTCTGTTGAACTTATTTTCACCGAGTTTATAAACAATACTTGTAACATTGAGTCCACCGGGAGTGCATCTGCTAGCATCCCGAGCACCTTTTGTCTCAAGTCTCAGGTTGTAACCCCTTTTGATATCAATAAAATGAAATCGGATTTTGCTTTGCTGTGTCTCAAATATTTTGTCTTGATTCTGAAGATTTTAATGAATTCGAGGAGTATATCCCCCAAGAATTAAAACTCTTAATCGAAAAGGAAAAATAAATGCGAGCTAAACCTATAATTGAAGAAACTATTTTAGTAAATCTTAATAATGAAAAAGATCTACAAATGGTTCAGGTTGATTTTACATTATCTTTAGAGGAACGTGAACAATTGATCTTTTTATTAAAGGAATTTAAAGATATTTTTGCATGGTCCTATGAAGATATGCTCGGCATAGACCCTGACATCATACAACACAAAATCCCCATTTTCCTCGATGCCAAACCCATTAAATAGAAGCTCAGAAGGATCAGACTAGATTGGTCACTTAAGATCAAGGAGGAGGTTACCAAGTAGATAGACGCTGAATTTCTCATAGTTACGGAGTATCCAAAGTGGGTTACAAACATCGTCCCAGTGCCAAAGAAAGATGGAAAGATCCGAGTATGTGTTGATTTCAGAGATCTCAATAGAGCCAGTCCCAAGGATGACTTTACTCTCCCTCACATAGATGTATTGGTAGACAACACTGCCAAGAAAGCGCTCTTGTCCTTCATGGATGGTTTCTCAGGATACAATCAGATTTTGATGGCACCAGAAGACCGAGAGAAGACCACCTTCATGACACCTTGGGGCACCTATTGTTATAGGGTCATGCCATTCGAACTAAAGAATGCGGAAGCAACTTATCAAAGGGCTGCGACCACGTTATTGCACGACATGATACACATGGAAGTGAAAGTATATGTGGATGATATGATCGTGAAGTCCTAAACCTGAGAAGGACATGTCGTTGCATTAAGGAATTTCTTCAAGCGGATCAGAAAGTATAGGATGTGTCTGAACCCACAAAAGTGTGCCTTCGAAGTTACAGCAAGGAAGATGCTCGGATTCATGATCACACAACGAGGTATAGAGGTAGACCCGTAAAAAATCAAGGCCATACTCGTAATTCCCTTTCCAAGAATTGAGAAGGACGTAAGGAGTTTCTTAGGGAAGGTTCAGTTTATTAGCCGATTTATCACTAAAATGACCACTACCTGTGAACCCTTATTCCGTCTTTTAAAGAAAGGGACCAAATTTTAGTGGGATCAGCAATGTCAAGACGCTTTCGATGCCATAAGAAATTATCTACACAATCCTCCAGTTTTGTCGCCACCAGAACCCGACAGTCCTCTAATATTATACGTATCAGTGACTGATTCAGCAATGGGGTGCATGCTTGCATAGGAAGACAGAGCGAAGATAGAAAGAGCTGTCTATTACTTGAGTAAGAAGATGACCGAATGCGAACGACGGTATACGTCTTTGGAAAACAATTGCTTGGCACTAGTCTCAGCATCCAGAAAGTTACGTCATTATATGTTAGCATACCAAGTTGTTCTAATCTCAAGGATGGACCCACTCAAATACCTCTTTAAGAAGTCAGCATTAATAAGAAAGTTGGCTCGGTGATTGCTGATGCTAGCCGAGTTTGACTTGCAGTATGTCACGAGATAATCAGTGAAAGGGAGAGCCGTTTTGGAGTTCATGGCCAACCACCCTATCAATAGAGAAAAAGAGCCCGAGTTTGAGTTTTTTGATGAGCAAGTGCTGAAGATTGAGAAAGATTTGTGGGCCCTTTATTTCGATGGAGTCTCGAACCAATACGGATACGGGATAGGGATACTCCTCATCACTCCCATATTCTTTTGGATTTTAAGTTAAGTTTTGAGGTCACTAACAATCAGGCTGAGTATGAAGCATGCTTAGCCAGATTGGAAGTCGCCTTGGAATTAGGGAGCAAGAAAGTTGGAGGTTATAGGAGACTCAACTTTGGTTGTATGTTAGGCAAAAGGAGAGTGGAAGATTAAAGAAGAAAGGCTAGTTTAGTATCACCGAGAGCTTGAGACAATAATTCCCTGCTTTGAAAGTGTGGTGTTCACTCATGTTTTGAAACTGCAAAACAAGTTTACCGACGCCTTGGCCACTTTGGCATCAATGATAGACATACCACCTAGGATGAGGATAAGGCCTTCGGAGATTCAATAAAAGGATACACTTGCAATTAACCACATCGCCGCTACCGAAAAAGCCAATAACGAACTACCATGGTATCACGACAATTAGAATTTTATCGAGAAGGGAGAATATTCGAGCAGAGCCAGTAAAAAGGATCAGAGAGTTATCAGGAGACTCACCGTATAGTTTGTGATCTATGGAGGAAAACTGTACAAAAGAGAATATCTGGGAGTCAATAAGCTTTGTATCGACACGGAAGAGGGACGCGAGGTGATGAGATAAATTCATAGAGGAGTTTGTGAACCTCACATGAGTGGGATGATGCTCGCTAAGAAGATCCTACGCCAATGATATTTCTGGATGACTATGGAAATGGATTGCCACTAGTTCATCCAGAGGTGCCAAAAATGTCAGATCCGCACGAATCTCATGCATGTACCACCGTCTTAGTTTAATAACATAACCTTGCCCTGGCCGTTCTTAGTTTGGGGAATCGACGTAATAGAGAAGGTTACACCCAAGGCATCGAGTGGACTCGAGTTTATTCTCGTGGCAATTGATTACTTCACAAAGTGGGTCGAAGCTGTCTCGTACTCAGTCTTGAAAGCTTCCCAAGTAGCTAGATTCATCAAGGAAAATCTCATCTGTCGATACGGAGTTCCACATGAGACAATTTTTGACAACGATTTCCACTTTTAAAGAGAAGTTTTAGTCCTCTTGGAAGAGTATCGAATCATCAGCCATAAGCTTTCACTGTATAAACTGCAAACCAATAGGGCTGTGGAAGCTGCAAATAAGAATGTGATGAAGATCCTACAGAAAACAAAATAGGGAAGCAAAGATTAGCCAGAAAAGTTGCCATTTGCGCTTTGGGAATACCGAACATCGATTAGAACTTCTACCAGAGCAACACCCTATGCTTTGGTTTACGAAATAGAACCAGTTCTACTGATAGAATTGGAAATCCTATCTCTGAGAATAATAGCTGAAAGTGATATCCCGAGTCGGAATGGCAGAGGGACAGGTTCGAAGAGTTGCTCATGTTTGACGAAAGGAGGCTTAGAGCCCTATTTCATGTTCAAGGATATCAGAGAAGGATAGATCGGGCATTTAACAAGAAGGTTAAGTCTCGAAACTTGAAGGAAGGTGACTTAGTCCTCAAAGAGATTAGAGCTCCAATCTTTAATCCAAGGGGCAAGTTCAAACCTAATTGAGCCGGACCCTATCTCATCAAAATCTTGATGTCAGGAGGCGCTGCCATCCTTATGGATCTGGATGAAAATATTTTCTCTACACCCATCAACTCAGACCAGCTAAAAAGATTCTATTCCTAAGGGGAAGCCCATAAAAAGAGAGCGTCAATACTCGAGAGTAACCCACGCCTCGAACTACGTTATTGCCTGATTCCCTTCTTCGAGATACATAGGCAGCTTCTATCAGAAGTTCTGCCCGAACCCTTAGTTTGAAATTCCCCTCTTTGCAACCATGTGTCAAGTAGCAAGATCAATATAAAAACTTGTTTTAAGTTTCTCTAATAAAATGGTTATATTGTAAGAACGAAAATCTAAAGAACAAGTCCTAAAAGCCACTATAAGCCGAAAGCATAGAAACTTTTATTAACAAGTTTTACCAATACAGTTTTCAAAAATAAGAAAGGCTTGCGAGTCCTCATATTAAGAAAATGTAAAGGGAAAACAAGCAAAATGTCAAGGTACAGCAAAGCAAAGTCAAGTCTTCCTTCTCTTTGCATTCCCTTCCTATCCTGCCTTATGCTCTATCTCCGCTTGTAGCCAAGCCTTATAACTCGCAGATAACCCACTGTCAAAATCCCTGTCGATCGGTATCCCCAGTCGAGAAGACCAAGCCCACTGGTACTGACCCAGGAAGGGGGCCCGGTGAGGAGAACTGTACAGATGGTTCACAGTAGTCACGAGGCAGATCTGAGTATGCCTGAACTGACGAAGAATGTGATATGGATAGTAGAAAGTAGCCAGCTTCAAGTCGACCAACAAAACCCCCGAGTGGCCCACAATCACAGTAGTCATGAAAGATATCTTCAGCCATGGTTATAACTAGGAAATGTCCTTCCCAGCCAGAGAACTCGGGTAATCTTGCCAAGTAACTTCTGTTAGGGTTGTATATTGAAAATCATGGATTTTATTTTGGTTTTAGTATTTAATTTTATTAATTTTTCATTTTATGTGAATCTTAATGAGTAATGTATGCAATACCATTTCTTCTATTTTGCATGTATGTCCTTTATTATGTATAGTATTTAATATGGTGTCTAGAGTACGGCTTGCACACAAAAGACCAAATTTTTTGTTCTTGCAGAATATAAGTTTTTGTTCACAGGTTAGATGAAAATAGATATACCATCAATACAACTGTAACACATAGTTTTAGTAGACATGTCTTGGTTACAAGAAACAGATAATAGTGTCGTCTATTGTTCCGACTCTCTATACTAGTACACTTTGTGTATATTAAATGGAACACATTGGGGTAATTAATTTTATATTGGTTATATAAATTAATTCATGCCCAAGGTTATTATGAGAGTGCTTATACTTTTAATCTTAAAATAATTAATTATTTGCGTATATTTAATATTTGTTGTTTTGATTCATTAGAAGGTGCGATCTTATATGGGTCTATATTCCCAGTGAGTTGGACAGCAGTATTAATTATATGGTGAATATTAATTATTAAAGGAATTCACATCTCGATAGATCGGGATTGACGATACCCCTTTAAGGAAACTTATAAGTTTTGATCGGGCCAAACCCTGCCGGCGAATTTAATTATCAGGCAGTCAAATAAGTTAAGCGGAAGGGTTTAAGAAATTTAAAGATAACGATTAAATTTAATTAGTGGTTATCGAGAATCTTAATGCGGGGAGATGAGTTAAGCATTTAATAATAGGAGCTCAATGTAAGATGGTTTTGAGATTATGACTTAAAGTGCAGTTATAGTTCTTTAGTGGTGTGAACTATAATTTAGTGATTTATGAAAATTGCAGAAACCACTGTAAGGTTTCATAATTACAGATACCACTGAGAGGTTTGCATAATTGCAAAAATCATTGGATACGTATCTGGGTTACATTAGAAGTCTTTGCTATAATTACTCTACATGTCTCTGTTCTAGCCCTATAAATATGCAGGTAGCTGAACCAAATTCAAAACTCGTTTTCAAGACTAAAGTTGACTAGGTTCTACTGGTACGACTTTTCGAAAGATCGTAACCCACACTACGTACGGAAATCGCATAAGGGAATATAATAGAAGGTCTGACAGGATCTTTAACTCAGAATCAAAAGTTCGTAGTTGGAGAATCGACCAAAAAGGTATTCATCTAAATTAACTATGGTGGCACGGGTTTTATTTTGATCGTTCGACATCAAAAGTTTTATCTGGAGCCCATTTTGGCAATTGCCCATCCAGTTATTTTTATCGATGTGGCGCCGAAATTTAGGGTTTTGTTTCAAAAATAAGAAAATTTAAGAGATGTTTGAGAAAATACTTTAACACCTTTGAAAACCAAAAATTTGAAAACCCTTTTTATTGAAAATGGAGTCGCCACTTGATTTTTGAGAAAAACCAAGAAAAAACAAAATAAGCCACTGATCTTTAAAAAGGTAGCGAGAGAAAACAAGGGTTCGGGAGCTAAGGTACGAATCGGGGAAGGTGTTAGGCATCCATTTACCCAACTGTGAGGTTGGCCTCTACTAATCATCATTGGTTCTTAATTAGATTTCTCAAATGCATGCAATTACAGAAGATGGGGGTAAAGAGAGAACATCCAAAATCAAATAAGAAAAATACATAACGTATATATATAGAATGCCAAATAAAACAAGTATAAAAAAAAAACTTAAGTCCTACGGCATGCAATTTCTAACTAAATGGCATATCGAGCAAACCCGCATACAATATCACCAAATAATCTACATTAGCATAATTTAAACAAAGATATGCTCTAAAAAGTCATTAAATTCAAATTATACAAAAAATGAACATGAATTTGCTAACAACATCATCAAATAACTAAACTTACTCTAAATATGATTTTAAGCAAAATAAACAAAGCATGCTTTTAAAAATCATCAAACTTTAACTAAATGATAATAGCAGGTTAGTTATTAACAAAATAAGAGAAAAAAAAAAGAGATACCATCAAAAGAAAATTAAACTAAGGTTAAAAGATTTTGTGAATTTTAATGTTAAGCAAAATAAAAGAAAAATAAAAAGAATATTATTAAAAGGAAACTAAATTAACAAAACATAACGAATGAAAACAATGACTATTACATAGTGACATAACACTCATTTTGTCTAAGAAATATAAAATACAGATATAATTTTGATAATTACAACCATATGAATGTAAGTGTATTGATTATGACAATAATGACACCGTAAGTCGCAACTGTCAAGTGCTAGATGCAAATGTGCAATATGGGTAGAGTAAACAAACTAAGATTTGATTTATTACATGAATTTAACTAGTTTAACCTAATCTAAACATGCTTACCATAAATAACTCAAAACTCATGATCTAATCGAATAGAGTAGGATAATTGAATCAACTACATAATTGGTATGAGTAAAGCATGCAGAATAAAAGGTCGAAACGAACCAGTCACTCTAAGAGAGAGGAAATGGAGATAGAAAGAGTAAGGATCCAAACAGAATACCTGAATTGCTGCAATCAGGGTGAATCCTCAAGTTAGGGAATGGTGGTCAATTGTCCAATCCTCGGGAAATGCTCAAACTCCATTCGATGAATTAAGAATTCGACAGCGTATCGGTGTACTGAAACTCGTACTTCGACAAAGCGACAGGGTGTCAGCGTCAAGACTTGTACTCTCTTGGTACTTCGACATAGTACCACTCATTTAAAATTTTATCTTCAAAAACGTATTAGGGGTATGGTATTTATAGAATTCATTAACCAATGAGATGTTGGCACGTTTTGGAACACGTTAGGGTTTTTGGAGTTGGCGACCCGCCAGGTATAGAGTTGGCGGTTGCCATAAAAATCAAGTTTCCAAGGGTTTCTTATTGCGGTCGCCACAATGAAGTTGGCGACCCCATGGTTTAATTGTGGCGGTCGCCACCTTGGCTAGGGTTTTCAAGAGTTTCTTATTTCGGTTGCCACATTGGAGCTAGTGGTCCCATGGTTCAAAGTTTGCGGCTCAAGGTTTTGAAGTTGGTGGCTCAAAGTTGGTTCACTGATTGGAATGTTTTGATCATTAGGTTCGAACACTGGTCTTGGATTACTTGTCGAGGATTGTTCAAAAGCATCATTCCACTTGTTTTCATCATCGGATACACCCAGACTAACCTAAGATTGGCGGGATAAAATTGGAGTGTCTACAGTTGCTCCTCTTTGATATAACTTGTATAGCAACGTGTGATGTGAATTATATCAAAGATCCAGAGACAACATCAATTTGACCGAGCCGTCAATCTTAGGCCACAAACACACAAGCATGCATATGATGTTAGTCGTACTTAAACTTTCATCGAGCTGCCTACGTACCCCTTTTGCTAGGGATCAGACCAAAATGTAGTTCCGGGAGCAAATGCACAGATGCAAGATACTAAACATGATGCAAACACCGATATGATCAATTAATATCCTAAAGATCGAGTCAAAATCTAAAGGGGTACAATCAATCAAACAAGTCAAAGATCGAGTCAAGATCTAAGCACTCGGTTGGGGATAAAATAATTAAAAGAATCAAGTCAAGATCCTCAAAATTATCTTAACTGAGAAAGCAAACACGAATTAATTAGGTCGAGTCAAGACTTAAAAACTCGGAACGATAACGGGATAAAGATAACTAAAAAGTCAAGTCAAGGCTTTAAAATCATCCTTAAAGGAGAGAACCATGAATTAATAGGTCGAGTCAAGACCTAAAAAATTGGAACGAAGCACAAGATAAAATAATTAAAAGCTGAGTCAAGGCTTAAAACTATTTTTATTGGCAAAGAAACTACGAATTAATAAGTTGAGTCAAGACCTCAAAATTCGGAACGAAGCACGGAAAAAAAATAATTAAAAGATGAGTCAAGACTTTAAAACTATTTTTAAATCCAAAAAAACAGGCAAATAAACAATCATAGGGGAATTAAAAACACATAAAAAGCAATTATAACATAGGTGTATGGAGAGCAAGGCTAGAAAAGCCTAAGATGCCTTTTGGACTTAGGGTGCCTAAGAAGCAGGGCTTGAAACATAGGATGTCAAACGTACTAGGGCTTGGGAAACCTAAGATCCCTTCTAGACTTAGGGTGCCTGAGAAGTTGGGCTTGAGAAACCTAAGATGCCTTCTAGACTTAGGGCTTGGACGCCTTATGGACTAGGGTTTAGGAAAAATCTAAGACACCTTCTAGACTTAGGACTTAGACACCTTATGGACTAGGGTTTAGAGAAAACCTAAGATACCTTCTGGACTTAGGACCTAGACGCCTAATGGACTAGGGTTTGGAGAAAACCTAAGACACCTTCTAGACTTAGGATTTAAACACCTTATGGACAAGAGTTTGGAGAAAACCTAAAACACCTTTTGGACTTAGGACCTAGACGCCTTATGGACTAGGGTTTGGAAAAAACCTAAGACACCTTCTGAACTTAGGAACTAGATGCCTTATGGACTAGGGTTTGGAGAAAACCTAAGACACCTTTTAGACTTAGGACCTAGTCACCATATGAACTAGGATTTGGAGAAAATCTAAGACACACCTTTTAGACTTAGGACCTAAGGCACCTTCTGGACTTAAAAACCTAAACGCTTTACGGACTAGGATTTGGAGAAAACCTAAGATACCTTCGGGACTTAGGACCTAGATGCTTTATGGACTGGGGTTTGAAAAAACCTAAGACACCTTCTAGACATAGGACCTAGAGCTTTATGGACTAGGATTTAGAGAAAATCTAACACACCTTCTGGATTTATGACCTATATGCCTTATAGATTAGGGTTTGGAGAAAATCTAAGACACTTTCTGGACTTAGGACCTAGACACCTTATGGACTAGGATTTGGGAAAAACTTAAGACATCTTTTAGACTTAGGACCTAGACACCTTATGGCCTAGGATTTGGACAAAACCTGAGACACATTCTAGACTTAGAACCTAGACCCCTTATGGACTAGAGTTTGGAGAAAACCTAAGACACTTTCTGAACTTACGATCTAGATGACTTATGGACTAGGGTTTGGAGGAATACCTAAGACACTTTCTAGACTTAGGATCTAGACGCCTTATGAACTAGGGTTTGGAGAAGAACTTAAGACATCTTCTAAACTTAGGAACTAGACCTCTTATGGACAAGGGTTTGAAGAAAATCTAAGATACCTTCTGGACTTAAGACCTAGACACCTTATAGTCTGGGGTTTGAAAAAAATCTAAGACACCTTCTAGACTTAGGATGTAGATGCCCTATGGAATAGGGTTTGAAGAAAATCTAAGACACCTTCTTGACTTAAGACCTAGATGCCTTATGGAATAGGGTTTGAAAAAAACCTAAGGATCGTCACTCACACACGTACCTAGGGTTGGGTTTGTCTGGTGCACCAGGGCTTAGGGTGCCTTATCTTATAGGGCTTGAAAGAATCGAAGGGTTGTACACACACACGAATCTAAGATTGTGTTTGCCTGGCGCACCAGTGCTTAGGGTGCCTAGTCTTCTAGGACTTAAGAGAATCGAAGGCTCGTCATACGCATATGAACCTAGTGTTGGGTTTGCCTAGTGCATCAGGGCTTAGGGTGCCTAGTCTTCTAAGGTTCAAGAGAACCGAAAGGTCGTCACACACACACAAACCTAGGGTTAGGTTTTTTGGATGCCCCAGAGCTTAGGGTGCCTAGTCTTCCAGGGCCTAAGAGAACCTAATAATCGTCACTTACACACAAACCTAGGACCTAGACAACGCTTCGTATATGAATAGGATTTTGAAACAAGGTTTGGCTGGCACACCAGGGCCTAGAAAACCTAAGGGTTATCTAATGAACGATAACAAAAATTAACGGTTTAAAATTAAAAATTAAAAATAAAAATTAACTCATGTCGATGAATCAAGAATTCCACAACGTATCGGTGTACTGAAACTCGTACTTCAACAAAGCGGCAGGGTGTCGTCGTCAAGACTCGTATTCTCTCGGTACTTTGGCAGAGTACCTCTTATTTAAAATTCTTTCTTAAAAAATGTACCAGGGGTACGATATTTATAGAATTCATTAACCAATGAGATGCTGTCACGTTTTGGGACACATCAGGGTTTTTGGAGTTGGCGGTCGCCAGGTATGGAGTTGGCGGTCGCCACAAAAATGAAGTTTCTAGGGGTTTCTTATGGCAGTCGCCACAATGAAGTTGAAGTTGGCGACCTCATGGTTTAAATGTGGCAGTCGCCACCTTGGCTAGGGTTTCTAAGAGTTTTTTTATTTCGATTGCCACAATGGAGCTGGCGGTCCCATGGTTCAAAATTGGCGGCTAAAGGTTTTAAAATTTGTAGCTCAAAGTCGGTTCACTGATTTGAGTGTTTTGATCATTGGTTTTGAACACTGGTCTTGGATCACTTCCCAAGGATTGTTCAAAAGCACCATTACACTTGTTTTCATCATCGGATACACCCAGACTAACTTAAGATTGGCGGGGTTAAATTGGGGTGTCTATAATCGAAAAATCGTTTTACAGAAATAATGTTCTTGGCAATTTTGCCTCCAACAGTTTGTATCAGAACCGTTTTGTTTTTTGTTTATGGTTTATCGAGGGGCCAGGTAGATTTAAAACTGTGCTAACTTTGTTTTATAGGCATTCTAATCCTGATTTTATGATCATCTTTTTATTCATGTTTGATTGAATAGTTTGGATGATGATTATATTTTTTTCAATCACGAGGGTTGAACGTGATAGTTTAATTTTTTTTTAGATCGAATGTGAGCCTACAGGATTTAGATTTTCGTTGTAAAAGTTGTTAAATATTGTTTTAAAATATTTAAGAATAAATTGAATATCCACGAACACGAAGAACAAGCGGCATCACCGGCAGTGGTTTTGAGAGTTATGGGTCGTGGATCGTGGTAGTTTTTTCACAGATTTATTGATAGGTTTTTCTGCAGTTTTTATGCTTAAAAATAGTAATAAAACAGGTCCCAAAAATACAAAAAAAATGGGACAAAAATAGCCTACCCGGCGGCATCACTAACGGCAGTTCAGGGCCATTTTCGTTGCTTTTTACGATGTTTTCGAGACTAGGTCTGAGCAAGTTTTTTTGGCATAAAATAGAAGTAAAATAATATTGGAAAACAGTCCAAAAGATGAAAAATAGCATCAAAACAGGTGGCAAAAAGCAGCACAGGCGGGGGCTGTAGCTTTTCGGGGCTATTTTTGGAAGCTTTTTGGGACTGCTTTTGAGGCGTTCTTCGAAACATCATGTTGCTGGATATCAGTACTATTTATCAAAAAAACAGGAGTCAAAACCACCACGAAAAAAGCCCAAACGGGTGGCGGACAGCGGACGGCAACAGTTTGGTTCGGGCTGTTTCAATGGTCGTTTTCTAGGCTGTTTTTGTTCTAATTTTTTGATAGAAAAATAGTATTTTTTGAGAGCAATTTTTTAGAAAAAAATGACGTTGAAAACGGAGCACGGATGAGGTGGCAAAAGTCGCCTGAAGCTGGCGACAGCGGCGGTGGTGGCTGGTCCAGCCTGTCTTGGATCGTGTTTTCTGATATGTTTTGATACTGATGCGATATATTTGTCTATCACTGCAAATCAGATAGTCCTTATGCAATCAAGATACAAGAAGCTGATTCAGAAAAAAATTATTACAGCTTATCTACATAATAGGAGATTGAAACTCTTCAGAGTTTCTATTCGATCATAAAATTAGGATATATACATATCTTGCATTTATATTCTTATGAACTGCGTGGATGATGTATATCTGTTTTATATTTTCTTGTTAATTTAATTATTTTGAAAAATTCAATTTTAATTAAAATTTTGTAAAGAAAAATAAAATTAGGTTTTTTTTAATTAAATTTTTTTAATTAAATGGAAAGTTTTTAAATATTTTAATTTTAAAAAAATATCGCATCTAAAATAATTTTTTATTAAATCGGATAGCTTGAAAAAATGAGAAAATTAATTCTAAATTTTGAATTAATTAAATGAAAAAATATTTAATCTAAATAAATTATTAATTTTCGAATAATGTGTAACTAAAATAAAATAATTGAATGCCTTTAATTACTACATTACCAGAAAAGCTGAAAAAAAAATTGTCCATTCATCGAATTTTATTTATTATGCATTATAACATGAAAAGATAGTTTGGCAAACCGAAATCTTTAGAATCGTGTACACGAAAAGAAGTTTTGTACGCTTTCAGATCGTGTGGTTTTTGAAATTAATATATTTATTTTAATTAAACGAATTTTTATAACCCCTAAAAAATATTTTAAAAATCTAAGTGGGAAATGAAATTTATTCACAAATAAATTCCATGATCTCCATCACCAGTTTGTAAGCAATTTAATTAAATTATGCTTGTTGGCAGTAAGGGCTTTCACCCCATCGCACAGATTAAGTAGGATATCGCCAGTATAAATCTCTCTTAGAGATAATTTTAGATAATTGTTTGTGTGAATCACTTCTTCATCTGAAGGGTTCATTGCGAAGCGATTGATTTGGGATTAGATAGTAGTTAACACTTAGCTGTATATAATAGTATCTTCTTTATCTGAGTCACTACTATTATCTACTGGATCGAAACTATGCCAGCTACTTAATTTTACATAGTAGGGTCAATTGCCTAGATAGTAAAATTAAAAGAACTTGGTCTGTTTGGACAAACGATGGATAGTAGACGTCTTCCTATCGAGGCATGCTATTTCTAGAGAACGAGGCTACTGGCGAATTTTTTAAAATGGAAGAGGAAATAAACTTCAAATAAATTCAAAATTTTGCTCGTCATAATTAACAGTTATTTTAATTATGTGAATCTCAGAAATAAAATGGTTTTTAATCCACTCGCTTCAATACTCAAAAAAAATAAATTAACGAGACCAAATTATGTTGACTGAAAAAAAAAATTGGATTGTCTTAACAGCTGAGGATTATAAGTTTATATTAACTGAGATTTGTTCACCAGTACCTGATGAGGGGGCGACCGAATAAGAAACCCAAGCCTATTAGAAGTGGCAGAAAGCTGATCAGATGGCTTGCTATTAAATTTTGGCTTTAATGTTAAATATTTTACAGCAACAGCATCAGTCTATACCCAGTGCCTATGACATGATTATGAACCTCAAAGAAATATTTGGGGATCAAAATCGTGCTGCTAGACAGGTGGCTATGAAGTCTTTTATGAATACAAACATGGCAAAAGGCACCCTAGTTAGGGATCATGTTCTGAAGATGATCTGTCTTCCGAATGAACTGGAGATTCTAGGAGCTGAAATTGACGGGAAAGCCCAGGTTGATATCATATTTTGATCACTACCTGATAGATTTAAGCGGTTCTGTCTGAACTATAACATGAATAAGCTCAACTTTTCATTGGAAGAACTTCTTAAAGAACTTCAAGCAGTCGAGGGTGTTCTTAGAAAGCTAGGTTCTGTGTTTGTGGCTGAAAAAAGTTTTTCCTCTAAGCTGAAAGATAAGAAGAAGAAAAAGGTTTAGAAATAGGGAGGCATGGGTCCAAAAGTAGTTAAAGGACCAATAGCTGGTGTGAAGAAGCCGAAAGGCAAGTGCTATCATTATAACCAGTTTGAGCATTGAAAAAAGCAATGTCCAATTTTTCTCAGTAAGCAAAACAAACAAGGTAATTTCTATTCACTGGTGGTTGAAACATGTTTAGCGGTGTTATATACTAGTACCTGGTGTATTCTACTGGTACCTGGTGTATAGATACGAGAGCCACTAATCATGTCTGCAATTATTTGCAGGGGTTCTAGGAAACCAGGCAGCTTAGTGATGGGGAAATATACTTACGTATGGGTAATAATACAATGGTGGCAGCAGTTGCAGTAGGAGATGTTACTTTCAGTTTTAGTAGAGATATGATTTTGTTTCCAAAAGATTGCCTTTATGTACCTTCAATTAGAAAAAAATTAATTTCGATTTCGAGTTTAATAAAGGACAACAATTTTGTTTATTATAATGACTCTGTGGTTGTGAAGAAAAATAAATATTTTATTTGTTTTGGTACATCGGTAGATGATTTGTATGTCATATCTCTTATCTCTCCTACACTACAACTAACTAAATTGAATAACACATCTAATTTACCATATAAAAGAAAGTTTTCTTCTTCAATGAACCAAACATTTCTTTTGTTGGGGCCAGAACTGCCAAGATTATTATTTTTGTAAACGATTTTTAATAAAAAATTAACTGGACGGGTAAACGCCGAAACGAGCTCCAGATAAAACTTTTGACGACGAACTGTGACACCCCGTTCCCCGGGCGTGTTGGGACATATGTAACTATAAATATGGGACATATCCTAGCCCAACATTCATAGATACATAAGATAACTACTACATCATTAATGATTCAGAGTTTATTCAAAATACTTAATAATTATAGTCATCCAGAAGCTTAACAAAAGTTACATTATGCCCGTGAAAAACTGAACAAAAAGATCACAAAGTAACATCCTACGTCTTCAAGATGCGTCGTTGGGGTTGACCTGCTCCTGCCACTCTCCCACTTCTTCGTAGTTTTCTTCCTCGACGAGCACGTCTTCCTCAAAGGGTCCTTCTTCTTGACCTGTGGCACGAATGCCATGAGCCAGAGCCCAGAAGCAAATTCCCTAAACCGTCTAATAAACTCACGATAAGATATTCTACAATACATATCGTATAATACCAAACGCAAATTTAAGGGGGCAGAGATATAAGCAATTTATCATTTTTAACAGGATGAGCACATACAAGAACAGTAGTATGAGTGCGTGATTCAGATGAATGTAATGCAAATGCTTAATCCCAAGTACTTCTAGAACAGTATCATGAATTTTACATCGGGAATTACAGGGTAGACTTGATGATACATTGATCACTTTTCCTATCCTAGCCTCGTTGCAAAAGGTAAACACTCGCCTTAGCTATATGCCTCAACTGTTTTACTCAATGGCAACGGCGTGGGGGCGGGCCACTCAGTTATTAGCCACCCTTATTCGGGCCAATCGATCCCACATTAAGTACTGGGATGCCCGTTAAGTATCAACCCAAAGTCTAATTAAAGCTAGTGACGAACCCATGGTGCCTAAATCCCCCTTATATAATAAAAACCTCCAATTTAATATCAAATATGGCAACCAGGGACGCCCTAGATCCCCAACCACTGAATAATTGATTTTTATGTCACCCAACCCAATCGAAAGATACGAAGGGTACTCCGATAACCCAAGATGAAATGGAGGAATGCCCATGACATGTAATATGCCTCTCGTGTACAATTAATCATTGCATGGTATATAAACATGACATGGCACATGGTACAACTTGCTAAGGCATCAAGTACAAGTATACGAAACATAATCATAACTTAGACGACATAGAATCGGACTATTAGCATGAGTTCATTTCATCAAAAGTATCATTTTCATACGCTAACTACTCACAAAGTTCATATAAGATTCACATACTCACGTCTCATAAATAACACGTTATCCGAACACTTTAGCAAATTTTAGGTAAATGTTTAATTGCTAGTTTTAAAGTTGCGACAGTGTTTTGAAGCACTTAGACATGGATTTAATTTCTAAAATTTTAACACCAATTAGATAAAATTATTTCCTACAACTTTTATATTTATCTCCAAGGTCAGTTCCTAAAGTAAAAAGGTCGTTTATTTTATTTATTAAAACCCTTCAGCATTTTATAGAGAAAATCATAGAAATTAAGTCTCTGTTGGTCACGGTTTTGGGGTATCAATTTTAGGGCTAAGGTTCTGATTTATAGTGAGATTCTATTTTAGGATGTCCCCTACAAGTTTCATGTTTTGTGCTAAGGCAAGTTATTTGGAAAAAAGTTAAGATTTTGGCCAATTTATAAAGAGGGTCCAGTCAGCCTAAAAAGGGTCTGCAGAATGCGATTTTAACAGCGAATGTTCAAAACCTTTAGGGTATCATATGAGGGTATTTTGGGCTGATTTTTACTCAGTAATTATTTTAATATGTTAGCTACATTTTTCATGTTTACCACTTTTGGATTTACCTTCTGAAACGTTAGGTTTTGGGTCTCACAAAAATGTGTGACAGAGAGGTCTGTCAGTCACTCAATCTCAATAGTGACTTGGGAAGGTGTTTTAACCCATCAACACTTCATATTTTGGCTCATTTTCGGTGGACAGAAAGATAAATATGTCCTCTACAAGTTTTATGTTTTGACCTAAGCTCGGTTCTCACTCTAACTTAGGGTTTTTAGGTCTGAAACTCAGAGTGGTCAAGATCTGACACTCTTTGGTAAAAATGAGATATCTGGTGCTCTAACAAATGAAATCACTTCAAACTAAATTTTTATGAAAGAGAACTCAAAAATCGAGATCTGGACACAAAAATAACTTTCATATCAAGTTTTTACAATTAGTTATGATGTTTTAAAGTTGGTGGCAGAAAGTAAGTAAGTCCAAAAAATCAAGCTAGTTAGGGTTTTGGTTGCTTAGTTTATGTTGTGTACATTTTTGACATGCTTTCTTTGCATGCAGGTTATAAACTCACATACACCAAAACTCAAAATACACACAAGCCATAAAACTTAAAAACATACACATGCAAGCTCATACAAAACACAATCTTTCCCTAACAGTCCACTATTTGCATCTACAACGCCTTTTTCAAGTTATTCTTCATTTCTTTTTCTTATGGTTTGTTATAGAGATGGATTGAGGGGTATCTTGAGAGAGAATATCAGAAAATTTAAGGGAGTTGCTTACCTTATTTGATGCTCAAAAGGTTGAAGAGGAGTGGGACTTAACTTTAATACTCACACCTTGAACTTCCTAGCCTCTCCTTCCTTCTTTCTTTCTTCTTCTCTTCTTCTTCTTTGTAAACACTTAGAGATTTTGAGTCTTTCACTTTCTCACCCTCTCAGCTGAACTATGCCTGTAGAGAAGAGTTTTTTGGGTATGTTTTTATAATAAAAATTATAATGAAGATTAATTATTGCAATTGGTTTTAAAATTGAATTTTTCTAAATTCCTATACGTTGTTTAAGAAGTGGGAGTTGTTTGAGACATGCAAGATCAGATTTTTTTGCAGGTGGGGTTCGGCTGGGGCTGTTTGGGTGGCTCAAGTCTGATTTTGTATTTAATTAAGGTTTTAAATTGGGCTTTGGGACCATTTTGTGCAAGAAAATACATAAAATATTAATTTTATGTATTTTTTTAGTATCTAAACCTACTAAAACCTATTATATTAATGTCTTTATAATTAGTTTAGTCTTTTCATAATTTATCATAATTTTGATAGCAATTAATTAAATAAGTGTAAGCTTTTAAGCTAAATTAAGTTAGTTTGACTAGAATTGACTTTTTGACTTCATTATTGTGTAGATACTTTAAATAATTATTTGTTTACTTTTGTTGATCTATATTATTATATTACTATATATATTATTTGTACAAAAAGTATTAGGTCAAAATAATGCTTAATTAATACGTCTTTTCTCATTTTTAAGCTTGAAAAGGTAAAAAGTAGCTTTTTGGGCACAAATTCCTAGGTGGCCGGCTATGCAAGGGAAATTTGGTCATTTTTTGTTGTTAATTTGTATTTTGTTAATTAATTATATATAAATATCTGATTTTGGGTATCCGTGTGTCAAATTTTAGATTTTTAGGACTTTTTGCTGTACTAGGGGCAAAATGGTCATTTATCCTATTTATGAGAATTTTTTATTTTTAAATTTAATATTTTATGTTATTTACGCAATTTAAGATGTTCTGAGACTTTTCTGAATGTTAGAGTTTTGCCTCTGAGTATTTGCCCTTTTTAGGGTTTCTGGTTCAATTTAGGATTTCGGGTTGAACTAGAGTTTTTCATTGTTCATGTCGCGATCTAAGTTCTCGTCAACTAACCGTTGCTAGTACTAGTGTTTGGGCTTAGATCATTCCGCGAGTAGTTACAGTCCGGACTGTTACAACTAGGATCTGGGTCGGATTGTTATAATTTTTGTGGTTACTACTATGGTTCGAATCGGGGTGTTACAAGGCGAACGATCAAAATAAACCCGTGCAGCCATAATTAATTTTGAAGAATATATTTTTACAGCTTTAGTCTTGAAAGACAAGTTATGAAATTGGTTCAGCTTACTCGCATATTTATAGGGTTAGAGTAGGGACTTGGGGTGTAATTATGAGTAAAACATCTAGTGGAACACAGACACGTATCAGCGGTTTTTACAATTAACCAAATCTCATAGTGATATCTGCAATTATGGAAAACTAGCAGCAATTTCTGTAATTTTCATAAAACACTGAATTACAGTTCACACCACTAAAGAA
Organism: Heliamphora pulchella; assembly: GCA_032270985.1. NCBI lineage: Eukaryota > Viridiplantae > Streptophyta > Magnoliopsida > Ericales > Sarraceniaceae > Heliamphora > Heliamphora pulchella. Next base: position 46,412 of record JAULJZ010174214.1, read on the forward strand.
CTATAATTGCACTCTGATCCATAATCTCAAGACCATCTTAAATTGAGCTCCTGTTATCAAATGCTTAAGATTTCTCCCAACGTTAAGATTTTTGATACCCGCCAATTAAATTTAATTACTGACAATTTATTTTAATCGATTTCTTGATATTTCTTAAGCTCTTCTTCTTAACTTATTTGACCACCGGATAATCAAATCTACCTACAGGATTTGGCCCAGTCATAACTTATAAGCTTCCTTAAGGGGGTATTGTCAATCCCGATATTTCAAGACGTGGATTCCGTCAATAATTAATAGTCGCCATATAAATAGTATCGCTATCCAACTCATTGGGAATATAAATCCATACAAGATCGCACCCTATAATGAATCAAAACAAAGAATATTACATATATGCAAATCAATAATTATTTCAAGATTTAGAGCATGAGCACTATTCATAATAACCTTAGTGTGTGAATTAATTTATATAGTCAGTATAAAATTAATTCTCCCAAATGTCCCATTCAATACACACAAGGTGTATTAGCACAGAGAGTCGGAACAATAGACGACGCTATTATCTGTTCCCTATAACTAAGTCAGGCATACTAAAACTCTATGCTACAATCGTACTAATGGTATGTCTATTTTTATCTAACCTGTAAACATAAAACTTATATTCTGCAAGAACTTAAAATCTAGTCTTATGTGTGTACGCCGTACTCTACACACCAGATTAAATATTATACAGAATATTGGATATGTAACAACTCGGCTCAATCCTTAGTATTAGCGATGGATAGACAATGAGATCTTAGGTCGCTGCATGAATAAAAGAAATCCTAATTAATCCGAAACTCTAATTTAACCTAGAAAATCCCCAAAAAAAGGCCAAATCCTCAGAAGAGAAGCTTAATGGTCAAAGAAGTCTCGGGACAGCCTAAATTAAGTAAATCACATAAAATATAAAGTTAAAAATCAAAAATTCTCTTAATTAGGGTAAAATGACTATTTTGCTCTAGTACAGCAAAAAGTCTTAAAAATCCAAATTTTGACACATGGACACCTAAAATTAAATATTTAAATACAATTAAATAAAAAAAGATAAAATAACAATAAAAAATAACAAAAATACCCTTGCATGGCTGGCCACCTTGGGATTTGTGCATAAAATGTTACTTTTTGCCTTTTTAAACTCAAAAATGAGAAAAAGTTATATAAATTAAGCATTATTATGACCCAAAACTTTTTTTACAAGTAATATATATAATAATATAATAATATAGATTAACAAAAGCAATGAAATCACTACTTAAAGTTTTTACACAATAAATAAGTTAAAAAGTCAATTCTTGTCAAACTAGATTAAATTGGCTTAAAAGCTTATACCCATTTAATTAATTACTATAAAAATTATGATAATTCATGGTAATACTAAATTAATCATAAAAACACTAAAATAATAGGTTTTAGTAAGATAAGACACGAAAAGAATATACAAAATTAATATTTTAGACGTTTTCTTGCACAAAATGGTAGTAAAATACAATTTAAACCCTACATTAATGCAAAATCAGATTTTGTGCTTCCCCAAACAGCCCCAGCCAAACTTCCACCTGCCATATCTGATATGTATAAGTCTCAAAAGCAACACGCCTCCCACGCAACCAATGCTGCCAAGGAAATTAAAAAAAAAACCCTTCCAAGTGCATAATTACATCCACTACCTTAACTCTCTATAAAATAGAGACTTAAGCCACCCTATTCGTCATCTATATTTCAGCCATGACAGAGTGAGGTAGCACAACCAGAAATTTTCTAAGTGTTCCTAAGAGAAGAAGGAAGGAGGAAAGAAGAAAGAGCCTAGAAGGAGCAAGGAGGCCTAGAGAAGTCTTGAATGCCAAGTCCTAGCCATCCTTCAACCTTTAGAGCAACTAAACAAGTAAGTAAATTTCTTAAACCCTCTTCCATTCTCTTATAAAATACCCCTCAA
>JAULJZ010174215.1:0-23710 GCA_032270985.1 Heliamphora pulchella
GAATATGGGTCAGAGTGCAATTATAGTTCTTTAGTGGTGTGAACTGTAATTCAGTGTTTTATGAAAATTGCAGAAACAGCTACTGATTTTCCAAAATTGCAGATACTGCTATGCATGTTTCTTTATTTACAGAAACCGCCGGTAGGTGTTTGTGTTCCACTGGAAGTCTTACTCATAATTACTCCACAAGTCCCTGCTGTAGCCTTATATATACGCGGGTAGGCTGAATTAGTTTGAGATTGATACATCATATATCAGATAGTTCATATCTCATATATCATTATTGATATATTATTTTTGTCTTTCAAAGACTTAAATATATCAGGGTTCTGCTGGTACGAGTTCTCGAAGGATCGTAACCCACACTACGTTCGAGGATCGCGTAAGAAAATACAGTAGAAGATCTGACTGGAATTTTAACTTGAAATTAAGTCGTAGCTAAAAATTAGATCGACAAGAGACATTCATCTAAATTAACTTTGGTTGCACGGATTTATTTTTGATCGTTTGACGTCAAAATTTTTATCTGGAGCCCGTTTCGGAGTTTGTTCATCCAGTTAATTTTTTACCGAAAATTGTTTCACAAAAATAATGATATTTTCAGTTTTACCTCCATCACTAATATCACCATATAATTAACATCGATATCTAACTCACCAAAATTATTAACCCGTAAAAATAACGAATATTAAATATACGTGTATAATAATTATTTCGGGATTAAGAGATAAGTACTCATAATAATAACCATGGGGTATAAATTAATTTATATAGCAAGTATAAAATTAATTACCCTAACGCTGTCATGTTTAATATACACAATGTGTATCAACAAAATGAGTCGAAACAATTATTGAAAGAATTACCATTCCCCGTAATCAAGACAAATCTACTAAAAGATTGAGTTATAGTCTTGTCGATGGTGTGCCCAATTTCGTCTAAGACTGTGAATTAAAAACTTATATTCTATAAAAATCGATAATCTGGTCATCTATGTGTAAGTCAAATTCTACACACCAGATTAAATACTATGTAGAATAAAAGATACAAACATAATATTAAACAAATAATGAAACGCGTACATTTGTTCTTTGAGATTCTCATTAAATAGAAAAAATTAATTTTATTAATAAATAAAATTATATACCAAAATCTAAAATATGATTCTTAGTATACAACTCTGCCAGTTTTAGTATAAAAATAATATTTAGAATTTAATGGAACATTAATCTTAAATGGAGATGTAGCGCCCCTAACCCGTTTTAATATAATTTCAATACGTTTTTGGAAACCAACCCAAATTGAAAACCTTCTCTTAGCAATTAAACTCATACATATCCAATTTCAAATAAAAGCCTGTGATTCTCCAAGGGATTATTTACATTCACAATATAATTACACTTATCCACTCAAATATACATACAAACATGATACAAATACAAATAAACACTAGATCTTCCTTCTAGTCCTTCCCAATGCATCCGAAATCTCAGTATCAACTTCTCTCCTTGAAACCTGGAATGATTTATTAAGCGTACGTGAGCCGAAACTCGTAGGATAAGATTAACTCAAATGTGATGCATAATTTGTAAAGTGTAATGGGTGCACACAAAATTTAATCAAAATATTGTCATTTATCCCCAAAATAACTTCACATTACACAACCGAGTTTTTGTAACAAGATTATTGCCTCATGCTTCTGGATTTCCATGAAATTAACCTTTACACCATTTTCAATTGTTCTAACTCATTTTCATTCACCATTAACCCAACACATCTTTAACCCTTTCAATTGTCCCATTACACATTACCATTTTATTACATTTCCAAGTTAAGGTTTCACCAACCCAATTATGTATAACACACGAATATACCCACGCTTTGCCAACACATTTCATATTTTACCAATTCATGGCTCAAAACATAGGCACCAGCGCCGGACGAGCGTATAGACCCTGTAACGTTACGTTCAACCCGACCACACAGGCCCTACGGAGTAACAGAACGTTCTATACCCCGACACGACTCGTCTCTTCCCGGTTGTCAACCGAAGGGTAGAGAACCCTGTCGTCTTTTCTCGGTCACAAGCCAACGGGCAGAGAACCCGAATACGTCCTATCCCAGTTGTTAGCCGGCGGGCAGAGAACCCAAACGTCTATTCCCGGTTGCTAGCCAACGGGCAGAGAACTCAATCTGCGTAGTTTTTCGGACTTTCACCGAGGTGCAACTCATGCCCAACCTTAAACAATTCAAAAACCGGTCCTTTTCAACATATTACAAAATAATACGCACACATGTGAGTCCAACCCAAATGGTTCCTCTCACCAAACCCATATCATCATATGTGTTCATTATTCACAGTTCCATCATTTTAGGGCTCATACCCGGATTAATCATTCATAAATTCTTCAGTTTTACCCAACAAACCCACAATTTGGCTTGACATCAACATGTGTCACATGATTTTATTGAATAAGTTTACAATAGGTTATGACAACCTTCAATCCAACCAATATTCACGTCAATTTCGATATACCGGTTCTTTAAACCCAATCCCCGAATTCTCATTTATCAACTACATAAAGTGTCTACGTGTAAATAACTCAAACTTGACCATGCCATTTGAACAAAACGGAATGCACCCAATATAGATAGCTATGTATATGTTCACAACTCAAATTTCTCTTCCGAAGGCTTCGTAAGGCCAGAAGATGACTATGTCATATCACCCTATTCAAATACCCATTCTTGTTCTTAAAAACCTTGGTTATATGTTAAAAATCCACTCTACAGCAAAACCCCAACCAATTGATACAATACAAGTATCCCAACCCAGGCATAATAAAATAGGTATCCATAGCCCAATGGATAAGAATGTCATGAAAAAGGGGTCTAATATTAATGAAAATAACTATTTTCAAGACATTCGGCCAAAGATGGGTGAAAAAATGTTAAGAAAATTTGACATACCCTCACTAATTTAATCATAACTTTTTCTGAAAAATGAAATTTTTTTTTAGAGTAGTCTTGTTGGAAAGAGGACTTCCGGAGCTTCGATTTGAGTACAAAAACGACCCTATTTGGAGTCTGGATGAGGGAGATATGATCAAAACAAGTTGACCCTACACAGTCAATCTGCTCGAGTGGAAAGAGGGGTGCTCGAGCACCCAAGCTCTCAGCCACTTGGCCGCTCGAGCGGACAGGGATCCGCTCGAGCTGGCTGTCGCCCGAGAAAACTCCAGATTTGGCCCTGTTTTGAGTTTCTAACTTCAAAACCCTTAACCCTTCATCAATCAAGTCTCAAATCTCAATTTCCACCATAAAAACATTGGATTCAAGTCTCCTAAACTCTTTTATACAAAAAATTTGAACAAATCAAGGTTATTCTTTTCTCAAAACCCAATTCTTTATGAAAATCCAACCTAACTCACACATTACTCTATCAACCCTTCAAATCATGCATGAATCACATTATATTTTACTCATATAACAAATTATCAACTCAAATCAACACAAACATATGAGAGAATCTAGATCCTACCTCGGATTTGCTCGAAAGCTTGAAATTCTTCCAATTTCTCCCTCCTAGGGCTTGGATGTTGAGAGATCTTGCTTCTAGGGTACTTTATCTTCCATTTCCTTGCTCCCACGCTTGATCTCCATCCTTGTTTGCCCCTAAACTTGCTTCAAATCTTCAATTTCCATGGTGGAGGGTTAGGGTTTCCAAAGGGTGTTTGGATCTCTCTCTCTCTCTCTAGAATGGAAGAAAAAGATAAGGGGAAAAGAGGAATGGGAAGGGCTCACGTGGGAGAGGAGTGTGTACACATATATATATAAGGATCCCAAAATACCTCCAACATTCGAGAATTCTCCAAACATATCCCGACAGGCCGCTCGAGCGGTGACCCCTGAAGCTGAATTCCACGAATTTTCTCAAAATTCAACTCAAACTCCCAACTTTGCTCCCATTCCAATATTTAAATCATCCCACTAACACACTCATATCAATATCATCCATCATTACATAATTAAAATTTTAATTCTCCCTCCAAATTAACACTTTTCTTAAATCCACCAAAGGTCTCAAAACAAGTTTCGATTAAATCCTAAAAATAAAAAGGGACCGGGTCACTACAGGAGACTTATCCACAAACAAGTATCCTAAATGGGACTGGTCCAAAGTTCCCTTTCTTTTTTCTCTCCTTTTATTCAATAATCTTGTTTTTTTACTATGTTTTTATAATAGGGTAAATTACACTCACCACCAGTGACGACCCGGTACGTTTTAATTTTTTCCTGGTTAATTGTTTTTGGCATGAAAAAAATTTGAGTATAGGTCTGAGTATATGTTTTAATGAAATATTCAGTGGTAAACGAAGTAATGAGATGTGGAATGTGTTTTAAGATAAAAGAATATGAATAAAATTGATATATATGTTAATGGGTAATTTTGGAATAATTTAATAAGAGATTGAGTTGGAAACTAGAGTTGAGATTAAGAAAATTTGAAGTGATTCAGGTTTAGGGGACACCGCTCGAGCAGTGAGTGGTCTGCTCGAGCGGACTATCGAGGTGAGTTTAGAAAATTCTCGAACTTTGGAGAAAAGTTGGGGGATATATTTTTATCCCGGGCCACGTGAGGCCTACCTTGAAACCACCCCTCCTCTTTTCCCTCCATCTTCCTTCTCTTGAGAGAGAAACCACCACCACACTCCTATGCCCTAACCTACCCACACCACATAAGAGAGATTGAAGCTTGATTGGGAGTGTACAAGGGTGAAACTCAAGCTTAGGGGCAAGAGAGTTGAAATCAAGGCTTAACTGGTAAAGCAATCCGGGTATAGTGCTCCATGGTGGGGTGTCCACGTGTTAAATTCCCCTACTTTTAAGTGGGATCCATGGGGCTAGGTCCTTTTGGTATGGTGTGTTTGATTAGTGGGCCCTAAGGGTGTTCTTAGGGTATGGGGCAGTGGGGTTTTTTTTTGGGATCTCCCTAGTTCGCATTTTGTTTGGTGTTGGGACCTCACGTGGGTACTTTCGTTTTAACTCATGGGAAATTAGTTTCGATTGCACCGTGTTTCCATTGGGAGGTGTTATTTTGCTCCTCAGTAGTTTTTACTAGATCTTTTCATTGTTTGGGAGATTTTGATTCCGCACTCGCTAGGACATGAAGATGAGCTCGATGGTTTTCTGTGCAACGGTTCTCTTGCGAGAGGATTAGGTTCTTTGCCTTCCTTAGCTTGTGAGGTTTTGGTGGCTTCTTGGCGATACAGAGGATCGATTTTGGCTACTGTGGAGATTGGGTTGAATGGGCCGACTGTCCTTTCTATGTTCTTGTTCGAGATCTTGTTTTCTATTACCCTTCGAGGAGAAGAGCTTCAATAGGGATGTGGAACCTTCAGCTGGGTAGCTTTAATTCTATTTTGTTTTCTTATTAGCCATGTTATCTAAGTTTGTTTAGTATGTTTTGCTTTGCATTTTCTTAAGATGTGCAAGAATATCGAATATATTATGCTTCCTATCCATGCGAGTTGTGCGTAGATTATGGCTTTTAGTTAGGTCCCCCGTCGTTTCGACGGGGGTTGGGTTTTCTTGTTGTAGGAGGTTTCTTCCTATTGGTTTCTCATGTAATTACCTGGGGTATACCTCTTGGAAACTTGTATTTTTTTTATGTTACAATTAATTACCCCAAAAAAAAATCAAAGCCATGGGGAGTCAAGAGCACATACAATCAAAAGCCTAGGAGAGAAGATTTAGAGGAATCTTGAAGTTTTGGGTGATTTAAGGTGGGATCTAGACTACCTCTCGTGATTTACTATGATTTGTGTTGAAATCTTTGAAATTAAGAAAACCCTAATGGAATTCAATGTGTGAATCAAAGATTAAAGATGTTTTTTTGTATTGGAATAGTTCATTAGATGAAATTTATGAGTTTTGGGGAAAAACAAAGATGTTGATGTAATGTGAATGAGTTTTGAAGGTTTTGTGGCATGGGTGGACGAACCATTACTTGAACCTGAAATTTTTTGAAAGGATGATATAATTTTTCAAATGATATACATGATGGGTGCATCAAAACTTATATTAAATGAAATAGTTGAATTGAATTGATCACATATTGATGAAAGCTCATGTAACTAGATTTTGGTGAATTAATTATTGTGACTTGGTTTTAGGAGGAACATGGGTATGTTTTCAAACATTGTTGGTGAAGTATGTTGTTGCGATGAAATATTGAATGTATGATGATATAAAATTGCGATTGAAGAATGAAAATTGAGAAGTTGATTGAAGTGATTTTTTCCTTAAGATAATTATGGAAATGTGAAACAAAAACTTTTGAAACATGTTTGAAAATTGATATTTTAGAGTCAAAACCTTAGGTGGAATGATAATATGGAATTTTGAAAAAATAATAAAGATTTGAGAAATTGAACTGGGGAGAGGAACTAGTTGTGGGTTGGTGTGAAGCCTAGTTCCTTTTCTTTTGTTTTTATATCTCATATTTTTAAGGTGTTGGTTATCGTTTTAATTGTGATAGAAAAACACTTTTTTATATGTTTTGTGCATGTGTTGACTTAGTTATGCATGTGGGGCTCAATCCCAGTCCTGTCGGGCGTTGCAGCAACAGTTGCATTTTTCTAGACAAGACTGCTCGATCGGTCAACAAACCGCTCGAGCGGTCTATCTACAGAGACTGTGTATAAGACAGCTCACCACTTTGAGTTTTGAACCAAAGCTTCTCCTACAAGCTTCTTTCTCGCTCTCTTGAGAATCCAAACCATATCCTCTACCTTCTCTCTAGATTTTACCTTACGTTGGGCTCGGTTTTTGGTGTAGGGATAACAGAACATTGATATCCTTGTCGTAGGCTTTGTGTTCATCCAAACGGAATCTCGTTTCGACGACTTTAGTTTTTCGTCGGTGTCCAAAGCTTCAAGATTTAACTCTCTGAGGTAGGAATCTAGACTATCTTTCTTTAAAAGGGTGCTACATGTAATTAAATGCATTTTTACCATTTTTAAATGCTATAAATATTGGACTTTGTGTTTAAACCATGTTTAGTTGGACGAAAAGAATTTTTGTGTTTTTATGGTTTACTACAAAGTTGGTGGACGTTTGTGTGTCCGTGATTTTCGAAAAGGTGAGTTTTAAAAATCGAAGAGATTTATGTAAAAGTTCTGCAAAACCTAGTTTTGGAGGTTTGGAGTTAACCGTTGGGGTTGAGTCATGATTTTTAAACTATGCGGTTTGAATGGTTGGTGGAATTGGTTTGCCTCGAGTGTTAGTGGTCAGTCGTTGACCTCCATGATTAGGAAGATGGCTTTGTCTGCGTCGGTTTACTGTATTTGGAGAGAGAGAAGCGTGCGTAAATTTTGCGATTCCAAGCATGATTATAAGTTTGTGGTCAAGGAGATTTGTGAGCTTATTAGAGGTCGGCTTTCATCTAGATGTAACATCCCTATATCGGCTACTAATTTGGCTATCCAAGGGGAATGGAGTCTTTTGAATTCTATCTTTGATCCTCATGACTAATTCCTTCTTTTTGTTACAGTGCCGAGTGCTTGAAGTGCGATGGGCGCTAATCCATTATTATCCTGTGGTTGTATTGTCCTTTACTCTGTACTCTCATTGGTTGCTTTTGTGCAGATCTCTGTGGAGATTCTAAGGAGCTGTGAGCCTTGGGATATTTTTTTTAGAGTGTTGAGTGAAACACCTATATCTGAGAGAGTGTTGAGAGGTTTTCTAACTTATTTGAACTCTTCTGTTCCTTGTGCAGAGTTATTTCCAACGAAGCTTTAGTGAGATTTGCTTCTTTTTCCTTTTGGAGTTTGAGCTATACACTTGTCTGGTTGTTTTGTGAGATTAGTCCTATTTTCTTTGGAGTGCTGAGTTCTTCTGTTAGTCTGCTCGATGTTCATCCCGTTCAGGGTGCGTGTGTTCTATTTTTTTCTTTCTTTGAGTTGTTTATCCGCGCTGCGGGTCTTTGTTTGCCTACAGGTCCCGAATCCCTATTTCTTTCAGAAGGTAGAAGCCCCAATTAAGAGGTTAATAGCCTGTTTAGCGTCCTCATCTGGTCTCGGCTTTTGTGGGTTTACCTAGCTATGAGGGATGTTCATAGCAGTTTAGCCTTGTTTTGGTTTGTTTTTTGGATGTTTCTGTTTATGTCCTCCTCAATTGTCATAATCATGGTGGGCTATTTTTTGTTGGTTTCCTTGCTTGTTGACTACATTTTCTCTGTGTAGTTTCTTTGATGTATAGCCTTCCCCTACGGCTTTTGTAGGGGTTGTGGGTGCGTGTGTACATTTGGGTGTGTGTGCTCGGGTTCCTGTCTTAGCGATGGGATCAGTTTGGGATTGTGGTCTTCTCTTGGATGTACCATGCATTGATCCTTTTCAGGTGGCGACACAGGTTTGTTTTGGCTGTTGGAGTGTGGTTTCCAGTTTTTGGTGGTTAGCAGGACAGCTTCTGTTTGGTCTAGTGTATTCTCCTGATCTTACTGCTGCGGTAGGTTGATGAAGGCTGGTCTGTTTATTTTGTCTATGCCTTTCTTTTTGCTCCTTGTTTGCTCCCAATGTTTTGCATGGACAGGTTTATTGCTTTGGTATACGGCCTCAGGTTTTTTTGGTTGCTGCTGGTTTTCCCAGTTTGTTTAGAGTTTTTTGCTCTCGGTTCCCCTATCATTTCTTTATTCAGTTAGGTTCGGGGAACCGATCTTTGGCACCCTTGTTTTCTTTGGTTTCGGCTTAGCTTAAAGTCGGTTTGTGTAGCCTTGGTTTCTTTTGTCTTCTTTGTTTTTCGTTTCTAGATTTGTATGGCCTGGGGTTTGTTCCTTGTAAACATGTATTTTTTTTTCTTTTACATCACAGTTAATTATCCAAAAAAAAACATAGAATTTAGGTTTCTATTGGCCCCGGTTTTGGAGCATCAATTCAAGGGCTATAGGTCTTTTTTTGGGGAGGTTTTATTTAAAGGTGTTCCCTACAGGTTTCATTTTTTATCTAGGGTAAGTTGTTTGGAAAACGTTAGTAATTTTGGCTAATTTATAAAAAGGGTTTAGTCAACCTGAAAAGGGTCTGCAAAATGGATTTTTAACAGAGAATACTCAAAACCTTTGGGGTACCATCCGATGGTATTTTAGGTTGATGTTTGGTCAGTATTTATTTTAATATGTTAGCTACATGTTTCATGTTTACCACTTTTGGATTTGGCTACTAAACACTTAGGGTTTTGGTCACACAAAAAGTGGTGACAGAGGGCTCTGTCAGTCACTGAATCTCAACAGTGAATTTAAGAAATGTTTCGATCTATCAAGACATCATATTGTTGGCTCATTTGTGGTGGAAAGTTAGATAAATGTGTCATCTACAAGTTTTATGTTTCGACCCAAGCTCGATTCTTACTTTAACTTACGATTTTTAGGTCTCCAACTCAGAGTGGTCAAGATCTGACACTCTTTGGCAAAAATGATATATCGGGAGTTCTACCGAACGAAATCACTTCAAACAAATTTTGTATGAAAGGGAACTCAAAATGATAGGTTTGGACACCAATATCACTTTAAGATCATTTTTTTATAATTAACTGTGATGTTTTAAAGTTGGTGACAGAATGTTCGTATGTCCAGAAAATTAGGTTATTTAGCATTTTCATAGCTTAGCTCATGTTGTGTTCATTTTTGAAGTATTTTCTTTGCATGCATGTCATATACACATACCAACCAAAACTCCAGAATAGATTCAACCCATAAAACTCAAAAATATATACATACAAGCACATGCAAGACTTGATCATACACAAACAGTCTATAAACTACTCCTACGATGCATTTTTGAGTTATTCCTTGTTTCTTATTTTTAGGATTCATTATAGAGATGGATTGACGGCTATCTTATCGGAGAATATCAGAAGATTTTAGGAGATTTACTTACTTGTTTTGATGCTTTAGAGGCTAAGGAAGGGTGGGATTTGGCTTTGTAGCTCACGCCTTGAACTTTCCTAGCTTCTCCTTCTTTCTTCCTTCCTTCTTCTCTTGAGAACACTTAGAATATTCTTCTAAACTCTCTCTCTCTCACTATGTTGCACGATAATGAGGAGGAGAATGAGGGATATAGGGCCTTATTTATAGAAATTTTGGTAATATATTTAATAATTAAGGTGTAAGTATTTTTTTAATTTTTTTAAACTTTGATTGGATACATGGGAGGTGGGAATGCTTTTGAGACTTACACAAATCAACAAATCAGTTATGGCAGCTAGGGATTTTGTCGTGGGGCTATTTGGGACAGACCAAAAGCTATTTTGCATTAATTTAGAGTTTAAATTGTATTTTAGTACCATTTTGTGTAAGAAAATGTATAAAATATTAATTTTATGTATTTTTTGGTATCTAAACCTACTAAAACCTATTATATTAATGTATTTATAATTAATTTAGTCTTTTCATGAGTTGTCATAATTTTTATAGCAATTAATTAAATAGGTATAGGCTTTTAAGTCATTTTAAGCTAGTTTGACAAAAATTAAATTTTTGACTTATTTCTTGTGTAGAAACTTTAAATAATGATTTGTTTGCTTTTGTTGACTTATATTGTTATATTATTATGTATATTGCTTGTATAAAAAGTCTTGGGTCATAATAATACTTGTTTTGTACAACTTTTTGTTTTCATTTTTGAGGTGAAAAATTGCAAAAGGTCACTTTTTTGGCACAAACTCCAATGTGGCTGGCCAATAGGGGCATGCTTGTCATAGTTTGATGTTATTTTGTCTTTTGTTACTTAATTATATTTAAATATCTGATTTAGGGTGTCCATGTGCCAAAATTTAGATTTTTTAAGACTTTTTGTTGTACCAGGGGCAAAATTGTGACAATCCGATACGTATTTATTTTATTTTGTTAATCTTTGCTTTCGGTTAAATATTATAGTGTGACAAAATTAGAGTATGAGTTTTAATAATATGGAGGATCGTGGACGGACTAATGAGTTTTGGAATAATCCTAAAATCTAAAATAATGATTAATATTAACAACATAATTATGGAAAAAATTAAAATTAGATAATAAGAGTGAGATTGGAGATTTGAGTTTAATTTAAGAGAATTTACTGAGATTTAGGTTCAGGAATCACTGCTTGAGCGGGCTATCGGGATGAGAATGAAATATTCTTGAGCCTTGGAGAATGTCTGGGAGAATATATTATATATATATATTATATATATGTGTGTAATACGTGAGCCTCTTACCCGTTTCCATATTTCCTTTCTCTTCTCTTCTCTCTCTCTCTCTCTCTCTTCTTGAGAGAAACCCACCCAAATCCTCAAAACCCTAACTTTCCACCACTCAAATTGAAGATGGAGGCGTGATTAGGAGAAATCAAGGAGAATTACCAAGTTTTGGAGCAAGAAGAGTGAGGATAAAGCCTTGATGAAGCAAGGAAACCCAACACCCAAACACTAGGAGGGAGATTTGAAGAAATCACAAGCTTTCGAGCAGATCCGAGGTAGGATTTAGATTATCTTACATGTTTTGCGTAGATTTGGGTTGATATCTTCTACATATGAGTAAAAATTGAGTTGATTGCATGCTTAGTTAACATATTGATAGATTGGTATGTGGATTGAGTTCATTTTCATGAAATGGAGATTCTTGAGAGGTGATTACCCATGAAATTGATAACTTGATGCATTAAAAAGAAGTTTTGAGACTTAAATATAGTGTTTTTGGTTTAAAATTAAAGATTTGAAGCATTTTTTATAAGGGTAATGTGTTTGGAGGTTTGAAGCTCAAAATAGGGGCAAATCTGGATTTCCCTCGGGTGCCAGCGCGCTTGAGCGGAGCCCTGTCTGCTCGAGCGCTCACATGGCAGAAGGTTGGGCGCTCGAGTGCCCGACGTCCACTCAAGCAGACTAACTGCGCTGGGCCAACATATTTTGATCATATCTCCTTCATTCAGACTCTGAATTGGGCCATTCTTGTACTCAAATCGAATCCCCAGAAATCTACTTTCTAGCAAGATGAATCTCAAAGAAAAATTCATTTTGTAAAAAATGTTATGATCGAAATAGTGAGGGTATGTCAAAATTTGAAAATTATTTTTCACCCGTTTTTAGCCGAATATTTTGGAAAAACATATTTTCATTCATATTGGCCATTTTTACTAAATTCCTAGTCCCTTGAGTTTGTGGCACATTTATAGATATATCTAAATGGAGTTGGGATGCATGCATTGGACCCGTTGATTGAGTCTTTTTTTACACAAAACGTGAGTTTCAAATTGATATATGTATATGTACACATGACGGGTGTATCCCTTTTAAATTGAGGTGATCCTCTTTATCAACTTTGTGTTATGGGTATGTGATAACATTGTGATCTATGAGAAATTGGTAACACCGTGATTTACGAGAAATTTTATAACGAAAGTGGCGAAACGAGACATTGTATAATGAAAGTTGGGCAATGAGAAATTGTGTACTGAAAGTCATGATGTTAATTCGGGCTTGGAATTATAATGATGTACTATGGTAATGAGTGGGAGAGGAACCTTTTGTGGGTTGAACTCCTGGGTTGTGAAAATGAATCTAATTAACCTAAAATGAACCGTACGAATTGATGTGGAATAAGTTGGGATAGCGGCTCTGCAGTGAAAGATCATAAACTTACTCAAGATGGGGACCACATGCTCACGGGTTAGTCCCCGAAATGTGGTATTGTGTCGTGGTGAGTTATAGAGCTATCTATTACCCAATGGTTTCGCGTAGCCTATTGTGATTAATAGGGAAGGGTTTCTATAAGCTGCACCTAACATCGGTTCATTAGAGGTGATACGGTTTTGTAAAAACTAGAAATGAAAATGAAGGATTGATGAATGGTAAAGAAATGGATAAATGGAGATAAGTTTGGATGTGCGTGAGTGTGTGTGTTAAAAGAAAAACTTGGTGAAAACGTGCATTTTTTTTGGTTACACCCATCACACATCACAAATCATGCATTATATATGAGTTAATCTTTATCCTACGAGCATCGGCTCATGCATATATGTCAAACACATTTCAGGTTCCGAAGAGCGGGGTGACGCCAAAGCTATGGATGTTTTTGGAAAGACCAAAGAATGGGAGACATGATTTCTTTGTTTCTTCATTTTGCTGTATATAAGATAATGAAAGGGATGTAATGAAAATGATAGTTAACATTGAATGTATGTTATCTAAAACTCTTTGTAATGAATCTAAAAATGTAATTTTAGAACTTGGTTTGTTCTATTTAACCTTTTGAATGATATGTACTATGTACAACGTTTTCTTATGTCTTGGGGTTTTACTTGTGCATAGAATTTATTTATGGCATGTTTTGGGTTTAGTTCACGGACCCGGGTTTGGGCCGTGACAGAATGGTATCAGAGCTCTAGGTTCGGATAGCTAGGAGCCATGGAATGTGAGGACAACTTTGTATGAGGATTGTTTAATGAGAATTAGGCACCACTACATGGCATGGTTTGTGTACTTGCATGGGATTGTGGTTGTACTGTCTTGCGTATGTTATGTGTTTATATGAGAATGGAGGTTGAGTCCAAGGGTGATGTAGCTTGCCATTGGGCGTTCGATCAACTATTTTGGGGTTCGAAATAGAAAAGCATTTGGCCGACGTTCTTTCTATGAGAAATCTGAATTAGTTGCTCGTATTGTCGCGTTACTTTGAGGCTTTCCCCCGGTATGTGTTTATGCGTTTGTGTGATTAAGTTTAGTAGGGTTAGCCCTGTTTACGCTTAGTGTTGAATCTATTCGGTAAGGGGGTGTTGATTTGTTTGCGACTTACATAGATATTGACGATCATTTTCTTTTCGTATAGTGATGCCTCCTAGGCAAGAAAGAGGTAGAGGTCACAATTGCGTCCCAGGGCGCGAGAGAGCGCCAGTTCCTGAAGAAGGGGATGTTAACGCTACGTAGGAACCAGTTTGGGGTACAGCAGTGAATCAACAGTTACTAAATGCATTGAGGACTTTGGTAGGGGCTAGGGCTAACTAAGGAGGAACGCGGGATATAGACGGAAGGGCTATAATGATGATGAGAGAGTTTCAACGCTTGAACCCTTCTACTTATGCTGGGGAACCCGAACCTCGAGTGGCGACGGAATGGCTGAAGGTAGTCACCCGAATTTTAGATACTTTGCAAATAGTGGAAGATGATCTTAGGGTCGGTTTTGCTACTTTTCAACTTCGGGAAGGGGTAAATGATTAGTGAAAGTTTGCTAAGACGACAACGGACGGTACATGGGCATCATTTACAGCGGTATTTCTAGAGAAATATTTCCCAGAGTCCATTCGAGATACATATAGAGAGGAATTTCTATTGTTAATACAAGGCAATCTGTCCGTTTTGCAATATGAAGCAAAGTTTACAGGTTTCTCGAAGTTCGCGCATGAAATAGTGTCAACGGAGGAATTGAAGGCCAAGAGGTACGGGAGGGGTTTACGACCCGCTATTCGAGAGAAAGTGGTAGGGTTTTGATTGAGGGTTTTCTCAGAGATAGTGGAGACGGCCATGGTAATAGAAAGTGCTATGGCAGACAATCGCAGGATCATGGAAAAGAGGCAACCATCGATGGCTAGAACAACACAATCAGAGGGATGACTTTATAAGAAGCGAAGACCAGAATAGGGCAATACGAGTTCGGCACCACAGAGATCTTATCAGACCCAACGCTCGGTGCCCACCCCATCTGTGGCCTTGACGGCACGGATTGAGCGAAGGGAAGTTGCGTGTTTTGTTTGTGGGCAGCATGGACACCGGGCTAGAGAATGCACGCAAAGGAAGCAAGCACCAAGGCAATAGCAGAGTTTGACACAAGGACAACCTCAGGAGAGGGGACCCATCAGATGCTTTCAGTGTGGTCGAGAGGGACACGTTAGACGTGAATGTCCATAAGGATGAACTGCCCAAGAAACATCTACTACATAACCTACTCAGTGGCAGACATATGACCATCCAACTCGACAGACTGGGGTGCAGGTAGTTCGGGCTCCCAGGGAGGCTTCTTCAGTACAATCTGTGCGTCAACCTATGGGTAGGGGACATGGACAAACATCTAGAGTTCAAGGAAGGGTTTATGCCATAACAGAAGCTGGTACTTCTTCAAATCTTGAGCTACACGAGGCTACTACTAATGCTCCAGCGATATGAGGTACTTTATTAGTTTTCAATTCGTGGGCCCATGTGTTATTTGATACTGGTGCATCACGTTCATTTATCTCCTCTTCATTTGTATCTGCTTTGGGTTTACCTATTGAGGCATCGGACGTTGTTGTAAATATCGAGACACCCATCGATGGCAGTACAATGTTGAGATATGTATGTAGAGGATGCAAAGTAGTAATAGCTGATCGCCATCTGGTATTTGACTTTATTGTGTTGAAGATGCCGGGATTTGACATTATTCTTGAAATGGACTGGTTAATTGCATTTCGTGCATTTATTGACTATGATTGACAAAGGATTTTCTTATACACTCCAGAAGGAGATTCTTTCTTTTACTTGGGGGATAAGGATGAGAAAATAACACCTCGACCCTGTGACGTGAACCATATAATTAATGTGCATACAATTCTTTCCACCCTTTTAACTAAGGATTATCCTTCCGTACGAGGAGAGCTTCCATAGGTGGTGAGCGAGTTTAGTGATGGGTTTCCGGAATAGTTTTTCGAACTACCGCCACATAGTGAAGTTGAATTTTCTATTGAGCTTATCCCAGGGACTGTTCCAATATCAGTGTCATCCTATCGTCTCGCTCCAGCGGAGTTAAGAGAACTGAAGATTCAGTTGCAGGATTTGTTGGACAAGGGTTTTATTCTCCCTAGTGTCTCACCGTGGGGAGCACCGGTATTGTTTG
Source organism: Heliamphora pulchella (assembly GCA_032270985.1). Classification (NCBI taxonomy): domain Eukaryota; kingdom Viridiplantae; phylum Streptophyta; class Magnoliopsida; order Ericales; family Sarraceniaceae; genus Heliamphora; species Heliamphora pulchella. The sequence continues at coordinate 15,890 of JAULJZ010174215.1, forward strand.
CTAAAAAGAAAGACGGCTCGTTGCAACTATGTATCGTTTATCGAAAGTTGAATCAAGTTATGGTGAAGAATAAATATTCGATGCCCATGATTGATGATCTATTTGACCAATTGAAGGGTTCTGCGTGTTTTTCGAAGATTGATTTGAGATTGGGTTATTATCAATTAAGAATTCAGGAGGATGACATAACTAAGATTGCTTTTCGTACCCGTTGCGGACACTATGAATTTTTGGTGATGCCATTTTGTTTAACGAATGCCTCTGCAACTTTCATGGATTTGATGCATTGAATTTTCTGGCCTTACCTTGATCAGTTTGTAGTGGTTTTTGTTGACGAAATCTTGATTTATTCTCCAACCGCAGAAGTCCATGAGAAACATTTACGTGTGGCGCTTCAACTTTTGAGAGAACACAAGCTTTATGCTAAGTATGAGAAATGTGAATTTTAGTTGCCCGAAGTAAAATTTTTGGGACATATTGTGTCAAAAGACAGAGTAATTGTTGATCCATCTAAGGTAGAGGCCGTGCTAGATTGGAAAAGACCATAAAGTGTGTTTGATATTAGAAGTTTCTTAGGCCTTGCGGGATATTACTGTCATTTTTGTAAAAGATTTCTCCCATTTAGCGTCTCCGTTAACTCGACTCACTCGAAAGGGTGTTAAATTCACGTGGAATGATGCTTATGAAGACGCTTTCCAAGAATTAAAGAATCTATTGACCAGTGCACCGATATTGATCATACCTGAGAGGGGTATTGGTTATGAAGTATATTGTGACGCGTCTCATGAAGGATTAGGATGTGCTCTAATGCAGTAGGGAAAAGTTATGGCATACGGATCGAGGCAATTGAAGACGCATGAAAGGAACTATTCAACACATGATTTAGAATTAGCAGTAGTTGTTTTTGCATTAAAGATGTGGAGGCATTACCTTTATGGAGAACGATTTGAAGTTTTCTCCGACCATAAGAGTCTCAAATACCTATTCTCACAGAAAGATTTAAATTTGAGACAGAGGAGATGGATGGAATACCTGAGCGACTATGATTTTAGTTTGCAATATCACCCGGGCAAGGCGATTGTTGTCGTAAATGCTCTCCGTGGAAAGTCTTTGAAATCTTTAGCTCAGATTGCAATACGAGAATGGAAAATGTTGGAAGAGGTTGGAGAGTTTGACCTTAACCTTGGTGGGGCCGAGGACCATGTTACCTTGTCCGCTATAGTCTCTCAACCTATATTGAAACATCGTGTCATGGAGGCTCAACAGCTTGATAAAGAGGAACAAATGTATAGGGAACGTGTCACCAACAAGGAAAACGTTGAAGGATGGACTAATCTACCAAACCAAGGCTTGAGGTTTATGGGAAGACTGTTTGTACCTGAGGTTTGTCGTGAAGATGTGCTACGAGACTTTCACCATTCTCGACTTGCAGTGATCCGGGAACTACAAAAATATATCATGATCTTCGACGACAATTTTGGTGGAAAGGCATGAAAAAAGATGTGGCTTTGTTTGTCTCTAAGTGTCTTACATGTCAACAAATGAAAGCAGAACATCAACGACCGGCGGGCATGCTTCAACCGTTACAAGTTTCTGAATGGAAGTGGGAACACGTGATGATAGATTTTGTTTTTGGCCTTCCTAGGTCACCGAAAGGACACAACATGATATGGGTAATTGTGGATCGATTGTCGAAGTCTGCGCATGTAATTGTGGAAGATTATATGTTCAAGAGATTGTGCGATTACATGGTGTACCAATATCAATAGTATCAGATAGAGTGTGACGCCCTAAAATCCGGGGTCACGTGAAAATCCACCCAACACCATTTTTTATGAAAATACAGGTTTTCATATATTCAAAACCGCCTATTGAAACCCAAAGAATACCCAACTAAAGATATCTATCATAAACAAAAGCTTACAATTCCAACATGCATACAGTATATCGCCTTACGGCGTACAGAACTTGCCTTCAGGCACAGACACACCAAAAAGGAAAACTATAAAAGTCTTCCGCCGCCGCGGGAACAACCAAAGCTACTCCTCATCCACATCATCACGTGAAAATGGTTTTACAAAAAATTTTCACCCGTGAGCCGAAGCCCAATAGAAACAGATAATAAGATGTAAAGCAGGAAAATATGCAACCATATGAGTGGGAGCTACACTCAACCACAACCCATAAAAAGTTTTTCACAAACCCTAAGTTTTTCCATCATACTATACAAGTCTCCCAAAACAGTTTTATTAGCATAAAACCCTGTTTTCATCCTTCAAACCATGCGAAGCAAATATTGCAAATAACCAACCATAGTTAAGGAAAAACAGTAATCAAAAATATTGTTCCCTCACGGAATATACCATCGTGGAGGAGAAGAAGAAAGAGATCCTATGTACCGACTCCATCACAAGGGGATAGAGCTAACAACTATAGACTCCTGCCCATTACCTAGTTCCAGCATCACTCAAGATCTGCTAGATAATGACAAGTTCTATACGGAGCACCACGACGTAAAAGCCAACTTTACGGGCGACAACCGAGAGAAAAGAGCACCCAAACCGACCTTCTTTACGGGAACTACCCCGAAGGATAACAAAGGTACCTACACTACGCACGTTTCTAGACTTTAACCGAGGGCAACTCATGCCAAATACCCGTCATCCCGGTACATCTGGATAATCTTGTAAAAATTAAACTGTAACATCAACTACAAAACCTTTTTACAAATATACATTATACATGTATGTAGATCCATCCATCAACATGTAGATGAACAAAACATTTTCAAAATGTTTTTTTCCCTATTTTCAACAAAACGTTTCAAAACCTGAGACTCAACCCCAAAGACGAGCTCCAAACCTCCAAAACATAAAATGTTGAGATTTCAATCAAAACCATTGTTTTCCAACAAAAACCACCATTTTCAAAACAACCTTTGAAAACTATACGTCCACATGTCATAAGCTGTACTAAACTAAGAAAAGAGAAAAACATGCTTTTTACCCGAAAAACCAAGATTTAAGCATATTTTCTACCTAGTAAAAATACATATAATTACATACAACACCCTTATACAGCAGTAGGGTCTAGAATCTTACCTTGGCGAGTCGAAACTCAAAGCCTTAAAATCCAAACCACGTCGAAACAGAAATCTGATCGGTTGAACACGAAGCTAGCAATGTGAATAGCAGGGATCCACAAGCTGATCGTCAAAAACTAGGCTTAGGCAGGTCAAATATGTAGAGAGAAGGAGATAGAATGGAAGAAATAAGCTTTTTCCAAATGTTCCAAGGGCTGGAATACTTATAAGCTCGGCAAAAAGGAAGTTCAGTCGGCTGAAGAGGCCACTTCAGTCGACTGAAGCTCCTCGAGAAACAAACCACCGCCCAGTTCAGTCAACCGAACCCTTCAGTCCAGTCGATCGAACTCAAGAAAAACAGTTCAGTCGACCGAACATAGCAGTCCAGTCGACCGAACCCAAGGTGCCACAGGCTACTATTTTTGTCACGATTTTTCAGTTCTAAGGCCAACTAAACAAGCATAAACAAGGTCCGAGAAAGCGTAAAACACATCTATACATGATGTTCTATAACTCGAAAACATAAACCAGGCATCGATGATATGCGTAACATGAAAGAAACACGTCAACAAATATATATATATATAAAATAAAGCGATACAGGTTCTCACAACTCTCCCCGCTTAAGGAATTTTGCCCCCAAAATTCTCTACAAGGTCACGAGGTAAACAGGTCTAGGTATTTAGCACGCATCCTAGACTCAAGCTCCCAAGTCGCTTCCTCAAATCCGCGATGACTCCATTGAACTTTGACATAAGCAATCGTTCTTCCTTGCAACACTTGCTCCATTGTATCTAGAATCCTCATCGAGTGTTCCTCATACGTGACATCCTCATCCACCTGCAACTCGGCTCATTCTAACACATGTGAAGGATCAGGCTCGTACCTCCGAAGCATCAAAATGAGAAAGACGTTGTGCACAGATGCTAACTGAGGTGGCAAGGCCAGATGGTATGCTACCACCCCAATCCTCTATAGGACCTCGAAGGGTTCAATAAAACGTGGGGATAGCTTCCCGCGACGACCAAATCTCATCAACCCTCTGTGTGGTGAGACCTTAAAAAACACATGATCCCCCACTGCAAACTCTAACGGTCTCCTCCTCTGATTTGCATAACTATTCTTGCAGCTCTGAGCCGTCACCAGATGCTCACAAATCACGATAATTTGCTACGTCGTCTCCCGTACTAAGTTGGGTCCCAAAATAGTGGTCTCACCTACCTCTATCCAATATACCGGTGATCTACACGGCCTATCATATAGAGCCTCATACGGTGCCATTCCAATACTGGATTGATAGTTGTTATTGTACGCAAACTATACCAATGATAGATGATCCTCCTAAGAACCCCAAAAATCAAGCACACAAGCTCTCAACATGTCCTCCAAAATTTGGATGGTCCTCTCAGACTGACCATCGGTCTGTGGATGAAAAGTTGTACTAAAAGTCAAGCTCGTCCTCAAAGCCACCTGAAGACTCTGCCAAAAGCGCGATGTAAAGCGTGGGTCTCGGTCAGAAATGATAGTCACAGGTACTCCATGTAGTTGGGCTATCTTCCGAATGTACAATCTACTCAATCGGTCCACTGGGTCGCTCACTCGAATAAGGAGGAAGTGCACAGACTTCGTCAACCTATCAACCACAACCCAAACAGCATCATGTCCCTTCGGCGAGCGTGGAAGTCTTGATACGAAATCCATCGTGATATTTTCCCACTTCCACTATGATATAGGTAACGGCTGCAACAATCCTGCTGGTCTCTAGTGTTCCACCTTTTCTTGCTGGCAAGTAAGGCATCGAGAAACGATCCAAATCACATCTCTCTTCATTCCCATCCACCAGAACTGACGGCGCAGATTATGATACATCTTCGTGCCCCCTGGATGCACTGAAAGACGTGAGTGATGAAACTCAAGTAGCACCTCAGCACGGCACGACTCTGGCACAAACAATCGCCCTAATAACCTCAGACTATGATCTAAACTCACCACCCATCCTGCTATATCTATCCCACTAGCAATGCGGTCTCGTATCATCTTAGCCTCCTGGTTGGTTCGTTGAGCCTCTAACACGCGTGCAACTAATGCAGGTTGTGAAGCTACAGAATATAAAGTCGCACCATCCCCTGTCTCCCTGAGACACAGATCAAACTCCCCAATAGCTCCGAGCATGTCCCATTCCCGTATAACCATAGAAGCTAACGAGCCATGAGATCTCCTGCTGAGCACATCAGCTACAACATTTGCCTTACCCGGATGGTACTGCAAATCAAAGTCGTAGTCACCCAACAACTTCATCCATCGTCGTTGGCGAAGATTCAAGTTTTTTTGTGAAAACAAGTATTTTAAGCTCTTTTGATCAGAGAAAACCTCGATGTGCTCACCATATAGATAATGCCACCATGTCTTTAAGGTGAAGACCACGACTGCTAACTCCAGATCATGCGTCGGGTAATTCCTCTCGTGTGTCTTCAATTGTCGCTAGCCGTAGGCTATAACCTTACCTCCCTGTATCAACACGCAACCCAAACCGTCGAGTGACGCGTCACAGTACACTGTATACCCCAGACATCGCTCTAGAATAATCAACACTGGTGCACTGGCCAATCTCCTCTTCAGCTCCTAGAAAGCTGAGTCATAAGACTTGCTCTACACGAACATAACTCCCTTTCATGTTAGACGCGCCATAGGTGCTGCCAACCTGGAAAAGTCTTTGACGAACCGCTGGTAATAACCCGCTAGACCCAAAAAATTGTGAATCTCAAAAACATTCTTCGGTCGCTGGTAATCCATCACAGCATCAGTCTTTGACAAGTATACTGATACCCCATCCTTTGACGCCATGTGCCCAAGGAATCTCACCTCTGACATCCAAAACTCACACTTTTCAAACTTCGTATACAAGCGATGTTCTCTCAGAAGCTGCAAAACAACATGCAGATGCTCTTCATGCATCTTTCTCGTGAGTGAATAGATCAATATGTCATCCATGAACACGACCACAAAACTGACCAAATAAGAATGAAAGATGCGGTTCATCAAATCTATAAATGTCGTAGGGGCATTCGTCAAACCGAACAGCATGACCAGAAACTCGTTGTGACCATAACGAGTCTGAAAGGCAGTCTTCGCTATGTCTTCGTCCCTAATCCTCAGTTGGTGATACCCTGACCTCAAGTCAATCTTCGAAAAGCAGCGCGATCCCTTCAGCTGATCAAACAGGTCATCAATCCTAGGTATAAGATGGGAGCCGCTCAGCTTCCTGTGACGTACTCGGTCAACCTCTTCTTCACCTGGTTCAGCTTCCTGTAGTCTATACACAGTCTCAACGACCCAACCTCTTCTTCGCAAACAAAGCTGGTGCTCCCCACGGTGACGTACTCGGTCGTACAAACCCTTTGTCTAGCAACTCCTGCCGCTGCACCTTGAGTTCTCATAACTCAGCAGGTGCAAAGCGATAAGATGGCATGGAGATGGGAGCCGCTCCTAGAACAAGATCAATAGAGAACTCCACATCTCGGCTCGACAGTAACTCAAACAAATCATCAGGAAAGACATCTAGGTACTCACAGACCACAGGGGTAACACTCCTCGAACCCCAACTAGTTCATCAAACTTGAGCGCAAAAAAGAGAAAACCCAAGTCTCCTCGAACCCGAGTGACACCGGACATAGACATCAAGCCCTCATCCCGATCACCTACAAAGTAGAAGCAATCACCCTCTGGCATACAGATCGACACTCTCCGTCGCTCACAATCTATAAAGACACGGTAGGTAGTCAGCCAGTCCATCCCTAGGATGACATCAAATGTGGTCATGTTTAGAATAATAAAATCAAACTCTAAACAATGACCGGCAACTCCTAACTCATAGGATCTGCAGACTCTACTCAACACCACATTCCCACTAACAGGGGTCTTTACGCTCAATGCACTACCCAACGGGTCTATCCGTAATCCCAATACAGGTACAAAAGCAGATGATATAAATGAATGTGATGCTCTCGTGTCTATAAGAACACTGGCCCATGATCTAAAGACTAGAAGAGTACCTCTGATCATGGCTGGAGTAATTGCTGCATCAGACGCAACTGGTGCTTTGGAAGCACTACGATCAGCAAGAACATAAGCCTTGGCCTGCGGTGGTCTGGTCTGTCCACCATGACCCTGAGTCGATGGCTGCCTCACAGACTGAGCTGAAGCACCTCCTTTCGCAAACCTAAAAGTTTGAGCCCTAGGCTGATGCAGAGCCTATCGCATCTGTACAGATGAAGCAACCGATGCTCCTGTCGTGTCCTAGACATTCCCCTCTCTGAGACAGTGTTTGCGAAAGTGCCCAAACTGACCACACCAAAAATAGATAGGTGGGTCTCTCGCCTGTGACTGGACGGGCGCTGAACTCTGAGCCTGGCCCTTCTGTGGGCACTCAACTGAACGATGCCCCGACTGTCTGCATCTATAACAAAATCAACTCTCTCTGGTCTGGCCTTCCTGTCGAGGCCACTAAAAGTGTAGGTGTAGACGACTGGGGCTGATATGATCTGGCAACATGAGAACTAGGTCCAAACGACCTCTGGTGCTTTTTCCCGTGCCTCTGGAACTGTGCATCTCCTCTACCCTGCTGACCCTTGCTCTCTCTAATCCGGCAGCTGTCTGCCAACGAGTTCTCTACCCAGATAGCAGCTTCCACCAGCTTGATATACACCTCCACATCTAGAGCTACAACCCTATCCTTGATA
>JAULJZ010174225.1:0-23710 GCA_032270985.1 Heliamphora pulchella
AGGACCTAGACGCCTTATGGACTAGGGTTTAGAGAAAACCTAAGACACCTTCTGGACTTAGGACCTAGACGCCTTATGCACTAAGATTTAGAGAAAATCTAAGACACTTTATGCACTTAGGACCTAGACACCTTATAGACTAGAATATTGGAGAGGACCTAAGGATTCTCATACACACACGAACCTAGGATCTGAAAGATTTGCCTAGCTCACCAGGGCTTAGGGTGCCTAGTCTTCTAGGACTTGAAAGAACCGAAGGATCGTTACACACGCACGAACCTAGTGTTAAAAAGATTTTTCTAGCACACCAGGACTTAGGGTGCCTAGTCTTCTAGGGCTTGAGAAACCTAAGACGCCTTCTGGACTTAGGGTTTGAAGAAAAACCTGAGACACCTTCTGGACTTTGGACCTAGTCACCTTATGGACTAGGGTTTGGAGAAAACCTAAGACACATTCTGGACTTAGGACCTAGACACCTTATGGAATAGGATTTGGAGAAAAACCTAAGATACTTTTTGCACTTAGGACCTAGACACCTTATAGACTAGCGTTCCAAACCTAAGATACCTTTTGGACTTGAGACCTAGACGTCTTATGGACTAGGATTTTGGATAGAACCTAAGGATCGTCACACAGACACGAACCTAGGGTTTAAAAGATTTTCCTGGCTCACTAGGGCTTAGGGTGCCTAGTCTTCTGGGGTTGAAAGAACCGAATGATGGTTACACACACACGAACCTAGGGTTAAAAAGATTTTTCTAGCGCACCAGGGCTTAGGGTGCCTAGTCTTCTAGGGCTTGAGAAACCTAAGACGCCTTCTGGACTTAGGGTTTGGAGAAAAACCTGAGACACCTTTTGGACTTTGGACTTAGTCGCCTTATGGACTAGGGTTTGGAGAAAACCTAAGACACTTTCTGGACTTAAGACCTAGACACCTTATGGAATAGGATTTGGAGAAAAACCTAAGACACTTTTTGGATTTAGGACCTAGACACCTTATGAACTAGGGTTTGAAAGGAACCTAAGATACATTTTGGACTTGAGACCTAGACGTCTTATGGACTAAGATTTTGGATAGAACCTAAGGATCGTCACACATACACGAACCTAGGATTTGAAAGATTTTCCTGGCTTACTAAGGCTATGGGTGCCTAGTCTTCTAAGGCTTGAAAGAACTGAAGAATGGTTACACACACACGAACCTAGGGTTAAAAATATTTACCAGGCGCACTAGAGCTTATGATGCTTAGTCTTCTAGGGATTGAGAAACCTAAGATGCCTTCTGGACTTAGGGTTTGGAGAAAAACCTAAGGCACCTTCTAAACTTAGGACCTAGATGCCTTATGGTCTAGGGTTTGGAGAAAAATCTAAGACACCTTCTGGACTTAGGACCTAGACACCTTATGGACTAGGGTTTAGAGAAAACCTAAGATACCTTCTAGACTTAAGACCTAGACGCCTTATAGACTGGGGTTTAAAAAAAATCTAAGACACCTTCTAGACTTAGGACTTAGACGCCTTATGGACTAGGGTTTGGAGAAAAGCTAAGATACTTTCTAGACCTAGGACCTAGATGCCTTATGGACTAGGGTTTGGAGAAAAACCTAAGACACCTTCTGGACTTAGGACCTAGACTCCTTATGGACTAGGGTTTGGAGAAAACCTAAGACACCTTCTAGACTTAGGACCTAGACGCCTTATGCACTAGTATTTAAAGAAAATCTAAGACACCTTCTAGACTTAAGACCTAGACGCCTTATGGATTAGGGCTTGGAGAAAATCTAAAACACCTTCTGAACTTAGGATCTAAACGCCTCATGGACTAGGGTTTGGAGAAAACCTAAGCCACCTTCTGGACTTAGAACATAGACGCCTTATAGACTTGGATTTGGAAGAGGGTGCCTAGTGCACTAGGGCTTGAATCAACGAGCTGTTGCTGAGGGCTGCTACATAGCTTTGGGGATCCACAGGCTCATGTTTTCCACTTTGGCCATGATGAGTAATACCTCACTGTAGAGGAGTTCACCATCATTCTTAATCTCGTTCCATGGGAGTTCATAGCAATACCTTCCATGTTCATCTTTGTGAAGAAGTAGATCATGCATCCTTGTGGTCTGACTGGCCAAGAGGTTTCTTTCTTCACTTATAGGGATTCACTGGACATAGATTCTGCTCTACCGGTGCCCTTGGTGACTTCAGCTTTTAGTTGTGGGCCGTTATGTTTTGTGTATCTGTCTACTTGCTCGGTATCTTCTTGTTTCTTGTGACGGCCGGGTTAACACTATTCTGGTGGACATTGCTGAGCATATAAGGGTAGAGAAGGACTCTGTGCCCCTAGTTTTGGTTGAGACCCTAATTGGTCTAGATGCAATCCATCGGGATGTAATTACGTCCTTTGCCGGTAGTTCTCTACTTCTCCAAGTAAAACTCAAATATCTCATTTTTTGCTCTTCTCTCATTTTGTCGATTTTTTTCAATTTTTACTTCTCTTTTCTCTTTTGCTGATTTCTCTCAGATTTTACAGCTCTTCTCTCTTTTTTCCATTATCTCTCTTTATTTTTTCATATATCTCTCCTTTTGCTGATTTCTCTCTAGTTTTACCAAATTTTTCTCTTTTCAGATCTGGCTAATAGAGAAGGTAAATTTTTTACAAAAATTGGCTTTGGATGGGCACAACGCTGCTGCCTTTGTCTATCGTCCTTTTTACTCGATATGCACTACCGAGGTGGCTTGGAGATAGTATCTTTCTTCATTGACTGGAAGATATATCACTTGGTAGTACTCCTAGTGGCAGATCCCTTTTATGACGTTGACCACTATGAACTATCTAGAGTCATGCTAATTGGTCAGTAACTGTCTACCTTCTACTATCCACACGGGATCATGAGGTAGTTCGGTCGAGGTCAAATCATATTTCATGGCGTACGGGATCATATGTATTCATCTTCACTTTAGGCCCCATTTTTAGCGCAGTATCAAGAGGCCTAGCCATCTCGTTCACTGATGGAGATGCAAGAGCTGTCCCACACTGAGTTCCCCAAAGAGTACAAGGTGTGGTTAGTTCAGAAAAAAGAGAGCAAAAACAAAAAAAGAGGGAGAAGAATAAGTAGCAAAGAGAAGGAAGATCTGAGAGATTTATTTTGCTTTTAGAATTTTATAACTTTCTTCTTTATTTAGAGTTTGGGACTTGCGTGCTCACCCTTTATTTTCAAAACCCTGTAAATGCAGCAGAAGTAATGAAAATCTCATGTTTATCTGAAAAAGGTTCTCAATTATTTAAAGTTTTTCGATTCTCGCAATTAAACGATTTTACTATCAAAACTCAAAGATAAATTTGCACTGATCATTACTCGGATTCAATGATAGCTAAAATAAAGAAGGTGGTCAGACTTCTTAAAAGAAGCTGCCAACGTATCATAAGAAAATGGAATCAGGCCACGACGCAGTTTTAGCTCAGTTCACTCTCGGGTATTAACACTCTTCTTTTATGATGCTCTAACTTTTGCCAAGGTGACCCTTTCGGGTTTTCGTCCTTGCGGGCTGCTCTAACTTTTTCCTGGGCCGTCTTGTTGATTTTTAACCCAACAATCTTTTCTTCTTATTTTATTTTTCTCTCAAGAATAGTACTTTTTGAGCTGGTCTAAGTTAATCGGAGTAGAAAACATGTTATCATCCAAATCTATGATGATTACAGCACCACCGGTCATAATAGTCTTGATCAAATACGGCCTGACTCAATTTGGCTTGAACTTTTCCCTAGGATAAAAAAATAGGAGCCTTGATTTCCTTAAGAACCAAGTCACCTTCTCTCAGGTTTCGAGTCTTGACTTTTTTATTGAACTCTTTGGCTATCCTCTTTTGATACCCTTGTATATGGAACAGAGTTTGCAGTCTTCTTTTATCAAATAAGAGAAGCACTTCTATCTGATTCCTTTGCCATTCTTTTGCGGGTTGAGCCACGTCTTATGCTTCTTCATCCTTTTAAAGAATTTCTGTAGTATTATGATATAACCGTCTTGATCTTTGGACTTAACAATCATGTCACCCACATACACCTTGATGTCTTTATGTATCATATCATGCCACATGGTAGTGGCAGCACTTTGGTAGGTTACCCCTGGTATTACGCGATAGTAGTAGGTGCGCCATGGTGTTGTGAATGCCGTCTTTTTTTTGTCTCTGGTGTCCATTAGAATCTGATTGTATCCGGAGAAACCATCCATGAATGATAAGAGGACGTGCCACGCTGTACTATCCACCTAGACGTCAATGTGCGGCAGTGGAAAGTCGTCCTTCGGACTAGCCGTATTGAGATTTCGTCCATCATTTTTAAGATCGGCACACTATTGGCCACCCACTTCGGATACTCGATTACCATAAGAAATCTAGCGTTGATCTGCTTGGTGACTTCTTCTTTGATCTTTAGAGCCCATTTTGGCCATATCCTTCTCAATTTCTGTTTGACCGATTTGGTATCGGAATACAAAGGGATATAGTGTTGGACAATATCGAAATTAATTCTGGGTGTATCCTCGTATGAGCATGTAAAAATATCTTTGAATTCTTTTAATAAAGTCATTAATTGTTCACGTTCGACTGAAAATAAAGAAGAACTAATTTGGACAATTTGTGGGTTAATTTCATTACCCAGATTTATTAACAAAGTTTCTTCAATTATTGGTTGGACACGCATTTTTTCTTCTTTTTTTATTAAAGCTTTTAATTCTTCGGGGACATCCCCTTCGAATTCAAAATCATTAGAAAGCGTATAAAATAAATAAAGCAAAGAAAAATAATCAGAACCTTCGTTTATTTCATTGCTATCAAAGAGAGTAGGGATTACAAAATCAAAAGCAAAAGAAGAGAGTGCACGATAGACGTGCCCTCGAACTCGACATCCAACTGATCAGAACAAATTTTTTTTTACAAAACTCAAACTCTGACTTAAGACTTGAATCATGCAAATTATAAGAATCTAAAAATCAGCTGTGACATTCTGTGCAGATGGAGGTGGGATGACCTTATTGTCAATGAGATCCTGAATGTCATGGCGAATGACCTTAGTTGTCGGTTGGGTGTCTGTGGCTCTAGTGGTATAAGCAATATTGGGTGGGATCGTAGCGTAGTGGTAGAGGGTTAGGAGGCGACATTGGATCAAGAAGCATTATCAGCCCTTTCTCGACAAGTTGATTCAGGGCCGTGGTTAGAGAGATATTAAGGGGAGTGAAAACCCTCCTTTGCATTTTCGGCTTCGACAGCTGGTTGTTTCTGGGAGAAGGTGATGAAGGTGAAGAATTCAGTCGATCTGATTTGAAGTATAGAAAATTCACCTCGTTAAAGCGAGATGTAGGATTAATGGAAGAGGTGGGATGGTTTTGGTTGTTGAATGGGTAAGGTCTTCTTGGCTTTTGGCTCGACTCGGCCTCTTTGATATCACCAGACTGGATTACATCTTCTATCTGAACCCCAGCATCAAATAACTGCTCGAATGTGGAGAGCGACTGTGTAATCAAATAACGCTTTAGAAGAGATTAGAGATTCTTGACTAGAATCCTCACCTGTTCCTTTTCTGTTGGTCGGTTTGTTATTTTAGCCGTCTTTTCCCTCCACATGGTCAGAAAGTTCACAAATGACTCTCTACTTTCTTAACGAGTGGTCTCCAGCTCTCGAGTGGTCACGTCCAGCTAGACATTATAACCGTACTGGCTGACAAATGCCATAGCTATGTCCTCTCAGGTTCTGGTCTTTGCTACATCGAGGGAGAGGAACCATTTTTGGGCTGCCTCAAAAAGAGATCGGTGAAATAGTTAGGCCTTCAACAGGTCATCAATTCCCATTGGCGACGGGGTTCCAACATAAATTCAGAGATGAATTATGGGATCTTTAGTTCTGTCGAATGTTTCCATGTCGGGCATTTTAAACTTATCCGGGAGCTTGGCGCTTGGAAACAGGCAGAGTTCCCCTACGTCGAGCATATATTTCGTGACTCCCTTGGCCTTTCTAAGGACCTTCTCTATCCAGTCGATCTTCTCAGCCAATGTAGATTCTCTAGACTGAGCAGCGTTTTCTTTCTCAACTATCACCTGATTGTTATCCTAAAAGTCTTTCCCATTGCCATTTGGATCATTCAGTTGTTCATTCACTCTCGACAGATGGGCCTAAATTACCCGAATCTGTGTTGGGCATTGCATCTGAGTTTGGGTTTGCTGCTCAACGACTCTTTATGTATCAGTAATTGCCTTCATCAGGGCTGACAAATTTAGCTCGTTCTCGGCCATCTCAAACTGTTCTACTATCTGTTCTAGAATTTTATAAAGTCTCCCAATTACTAATCTAGCCCAAACACGTGCAGGACATAACTCCTCCGACCCAATGATCTAAAGCTCAAACAAACCTAGTAACCCCAAAAGTAGAATAGCTAGTATTAGAAACTCCCCAAAAAGAATCCCGATGATAGATGGCGAGCATTCTAGTCACAAAATAGCTGACCATAAGCAAAAACAACCATCAAAATGGAAACATGCCCTGGTTGGACCCATACTGACAGAAACCAAGAAGCATAGCAATTGGGAACCCCAAAGCAGAACTCGAGAACCAGCTAGTTTTCGGGAGAAAGGTTTAACCAAAGGTTCTAAAAGAGAAAACGGGTAGCATTTTAGTATGAAAATATATCTAAACCAAACGAGACCTCAAGGCAAGAACCTGAGTAGGAGCTCGGAAAAGCAAGCCCAAATGATACCAAGGGTATAAACCAACAAGGAAGGAAAAACTCGAAAGGGAAAAAACTATCCTAAACCATCAATGAGGCATAAGCCAACAATTGGGGCAGAACTCGAGATTTTAAACCAACCGATCAAAAATTAGGCAACAACCCGAGAGGAAAACTATTTAAAATGAAGGAACACCGGAAGAAGACCCGGGTCGAAACTTGGGAGAGAAACTATCCTAATCCAAACAAACAAACAAAGGTCCTACACAAATACAAACAAAACATACAATTAAAGAAAACAAATATTCCTAACGGGTCAATACCTAATGATGGGTTTTAAGCAATTATATGCAGAAAAGGCTGGTTTTGATCAATGATCAAGGTACCTTCTGAATAGAGATGAGTATATACCTCCCATACCTGGTGTGGTGCAGGACATGGTCAAGCAGTACGCACGAACTCTTTTATTACACCTATGAAAGCGTCCAGCCAGTAAGGCTTGTCCATCTTCCCAACATAGCCCCGAGACAGTAAATTGACTGGGGTATCGGGTCGACCAGATAGTGGGTTGAGAATAATGCAAATGTGTGCGAGAATGCAAATGAGAAATTCTTATTAAGAACCAATAATGTTTTCAAGTCTAGCCCTCTTATTTGATTTTGTAAACCAGTTCCTAGCGGAAGCGTTAGAAAATACTGTAACTCCCAGATTTGGGGTTTTTGAGTTCAAAAATATGGGATTTCAAGAAATGTTTAGAAAATATTTTAACACCTTGAAAACTAATTTTTGAAAATCCCTATTTGTTGAAAATGGAGTCGCCACTTGGTTTTTGAGAAATATCAAGAAAAATAAAAATAGGCTACTGATCTTTAAAATGTTAACCAGAGAAAATAAAAGTCTAGGGGCTAAGGTACGAATCGGGAAAGGTGTTAGGCACCTCGTTCGCCCAACCGTGAGGTTGGCCCTCTATTAATCATCATTGGTTCTTAATTAAATTTCTCAAATGTATGCAAATACAGAAAATAGAGGCGAAGAGGGAACATACAAAATCAAATAAGAAAAATACATAACATATGTATATAGAACGCCAAATCAAAGCAAATAGTAAAAGAAAATCTTAGATCTCACGGTATGCAATTTCTAGTTAAAGAATTAATGGAGCAAATCCACATGCAATGTTATTAAAATAATCTCAATTAGTATGATTCAAATAAAAATAACAAAGATATACTAAAAAGTCTATAAATATAAACTATACTAAAAATAAATATGAATTTGCTAACAACATTATCAAGCAACCTAAATAACCTAAATGAAAGCAACTAATCATACTAAACATGTATTTTATCAAATAGCCTAAAATTACACTAACATGATTTTAAACAAAGATAATTAAGGCATACTTTCTAAATGGTAACTATCAAGTTAGTCATTAACTAAAAATAAAAGAAAAGAACAATAAAAGAAATACTATGAAAGAAAAATTAAGTTAATATTAAAGATTTGGTGAATTTTGAGGTTAACCAAAAAAAAATAAAAGAAATACTATGAAAGGAAAATTAAACTAATATTAAAGATTTGGTAAATTTTGAGGTTAACAAAATAAAAAAAATACTATGAAAGAAAAATTAAACTAACATTAAAAGATTAAGAAAAGAAAAATAAAAGAGATATTATTAAGAAAAATTAAACTAACAGTAAAAGAAAAATAGCAAATATAAATAATGGCTATTACATAGTAATATAACAGCCGTTTAACTAAGAAGTATAAAATATGGGTATAATATTGATAATTACAACCATATGAATGTTAGTGTATTGAATATGACAATAACGACGTCGTGAGTCGCAATTGCCAATCATGTCAGCACTATTTAATGAATCAATGAAAAGTAACAATGTGCTAAGTGTAAATATGCTTATGTAAACAAGGTAAACTCACTTAATTAACTAAATTTATATCTAAATATGCTTATCACAATTAATTAGATGCTCACAATTAAATCAAACAAAATAGAAAAATTTAATCAACTATGCAAGTGGTACTAGTAAAGCATGTGGAATAAAAAGAAATGTGAAGCTAACCCGATCACTTCAAGAGAGAGAAAATAGAGATAGAAAGACCAGGGATCCAAATAAAATACCCGGATCGCTATAACCCGGTGAAGCCTCAAGTCAGGGTGATGTGCTTCAACGATTCAATCTTCGATCAATGATCCAATCCAATGTAAGGGTAAGTCGAGAATTCAGTAGGGTTTCTGCATTGATGATCAGTCTCTCGATGCTTCGGCAGGATGTCGGTGTCGAGATTCGTATTCTCTCGATTCTTCGATAGGATATCTCTCACTGTAAATTCTGTGTCCTGAAAAATGTACCAAGGATATGGTATTTATAGAATTCTTCAACCAATGAAATATTGACACGTTTTGAAACATGTTAGGACATTTGGAGTTGGTGGTCGGCATATACGAAGTGGCCGGTTGCTACATAAAAATAAGTTTTCAAGGGTTTCTTATGGCTGTCGCCACTATGTAAGTTGGCGGTCCCATGGCTGGAGTTGGCGGTGGCAACAATGCAAGGTGGCGGTCGCCACAATGTAAGGTGGCAGCTCAGGTTGGAGTGTGTTTGGCTGCCATAATGCAAGGTGGCAGTCGCCACAATACAAGGTGGCGGTCACTACAATACAAGGTGGTGGTTCTAGGTTTAAGTTGGTGGCTAGAGGTTTGGACATTGTGGGTTCATTGGTTCAAAGATTTGACTTACATGGCTTGGATACTGAGCTTGAATCATTTCTCGAGGATCGTTTAGAAGCACCGTTCTCTCTATTTTTATCATCGGATTCACTCATATCAACCTAAGATTGGCATGGTCAAATTGGGGTGCCTATTGGTATCGTCAATCCCAATCATTCGGGACGTGAATTCTTTCAATAATTAATATTCACCATATAATTAATATCGTTGTCCAACTCACTGAGATTATAGACCCGTAAAAGATTGCACCCTTTAATGAATCAAAATAACGAATATTAAATATACGTAAATAATTAATTATTTCGGGATTAAAAGCATAAGTATTTATAATAACCATAGGGTGTGAATTAATTTATATAATCAGTATAAAATTAATTACTGCAATGTGGTCTTATTTAATACACATAAAGTGTACTAGCACAGCGAATTAGAACAATAGACAACGTTATTATCTATTTCCCGTAACAAAGACAGATCTTTTAAAATTCTGTGCTACAGTCATATTGATGGTTTGTCCAATTCTATCTAAACTATAAATCAAAAACTTATATTCCACGAGAACTTTTAATCTGGTCTTCCGTGTGTAAGCCGAACTCTACACACCAGATTAAATACTATGTAGAATAAAAGACATCCATGCACGATATTAAATAAATAATGAAATATATACATTGCTCATTAAGATTCTCATAAAATAAAAAAACTAATTTTATTAAAAAAGTAGTAAAATTAAATACTAAAACCAAAACCATAGTTTTTAGTATACAACCCTAACAGTTTTTCACTTTTACTCTAAACTATGCTGCCAAACATCTGACTTTCATGCCCTCTACATGACTGTCAAAAGTCTTAGCCGGTAAGCTCATTGTAAAAGAATCTACAAGGTTGTTTCCTGATGCAATCTTGACCATGGCTACATCACCTCTCTATATGATCTCTCATATTGGGTAATATTCATTTTCGATGTGTTCTAACTCCAAGGTAAGCACATATCCCAAGGTAAATTTTCAAGAATCCTTATGTGACCGAATATCTGAGTCTCTGTACCCTAAAGGTATTAAACCATCTGCCTGGTAAACTAACATATAATTTTCAGTCCTTTTTAGGTACTTGATTATATATTTTACCGCTGTCCCTTGCTCCTGCCCCGGATTAGTCTAATATCTGCTAGCCATGCCAACGACAAAACAGATGTTAGGTCTAGTGTAAAGTATAGTATACATGAGGCTTCCTACTGTCGAAGCATAAGGAAGCGCCTTCATCTTCTCTATCTCATCAAGTGTCTTAGGACACTGATCCTTGAATCAAGTGATTCCATGTCTAAAAGGGATAAACCCTTTCTTAGAATCCTGCATACTGTAGACACCCTAATTTGACCCCGCCATATCTTAGGCTTATCCAGTTAAGTTCGATGATAAAAACCAAGTTGGAATGATAACTCCGCACGATCGTCGGGAAGCAATCCAAGTCCAGTATTCTATAAAACCAAACCATAAGATCACATCTTTTGGACTTTGAGGCTGCAATCTTCAAAACCTTGCAACTTGGTTGTTCATTGGCCCACGTAATTCAACCGCAACCTTTTGAATCTCACGATCATTTGTTTGATTGTTGCGACTGCCATTTGAATCTCTTAGAAACCCTAACTTTTGTCACGGTCGCAACCTTTGAAGGTGGTGGCTGCAAGCTTTGTGAGCCCAGTCTAAGTATCGAACGTGGCAGCACCTCATTGGCTAACATACTCTATATAAACGTACTTTTGGTACGATTTCAGAGAACCTTTTTCTGACGTCAATATACTACCCCTTATCGAGTACTATTCCAAAGTACGCCAGTACTTTATTGCATTCCTAACTCACTCATTCATGTTACTGCTCGACTACGACTTGGTTATTGGATACTGAGTTTCTTTATGGGGGCTGAGATGGAGATTCCACATTCCACGACTCTAGGATTCATCTGAATAGTCGTGTATCAGGTATTCTGTTGGAACCCCGACATTTCTCTCCTCACACTTGCATGCTGTTTCTCTAATATTGCCATCGTTAGGTTTAATCATCACATGTTTAGTTGACAATTTTGACTTGTAGAATTGTGATCATGATTATTCTTTAGATTTGATGTCATTAGGTTTAATTGCTTTGTTCATATTTTTGAATGTCAATTTTGGAAGCATGCTTAGTTTTAAACAGTCTCAATTATGCTTTACCTGTACTGTACACTAGCACCTCAATACACTATCCATTAAAAACGTGCTTAACACCCGTGCCGTCGTAGCATCTAATTATTGTGGTCGTGACCAGAACGAACTGACATGCTTGCGGGTGTGCTTCTGTTATGCACGACCGTAATCTTTTTGGCCTTTTAATCTTGCAACCGTAACATTCATAAGTTACGGTCGCCACCTCTTTTTATTTTTAGTAAGTTTAAGCCTGTTCTAGTAGCTTGTTTTCGTTTATATAGTGTTCTGATTGACTACCAGTATGTGATTTGTAGAGTAGATCAATATGTTTAGGGCTTAGAAATCCTTAGGTTTATTTCTCTTTTGTTTAAATTCATGTTATACTTAGTTTAATTTTGACATGATTAGGGTTTACAAGCTTCATTTACATGATTTCATGCTTTGTATATCACATGCGGTTTGCTTCATGTATTCTTTAGCTAGAATTTGCATACCTTAGGATCTAGGTTCTTCTTTTACTTTTTGTTTGGTATTCTATATACCTATGCTATGTATTTTCATGATTTGATTTTGGATGTTTTCTCTTTATCCCTATTTTCTGTATTTGCATGCATTTGAGAAACAAAATTAAAGAACCAATGATGTTTAGTAGAGGCCAATCTTACGATTGGGCGAACGGGGTGCCTAATACCTTCTCCGATTCGTACCTTAGCTCTCAGACCCTTGTTTTCTCTATTTAACGTTTTCAAAGATCAGTGGCCCATTTTTGGTTTTCTTGGTTTTTCTCAAAAAATAAGTGGCGACTCCATTTTTCAATAAAAAATGGTTTTCAAGGTGCTAAAAGATTTTTAAATTAACTCTTGAATTTTTTATTTTCGTTTTGAAATAAAACCTTAAATCTCGGCGCCACATATACTAAAACAAGCAAGGACTGTATCGATATAAGTAGCTTGTGATAAGCCCAACATCCTCTGTTACTGATCTTGTACAAGTTTGATCCCGATGATGTGACTGGTTTCTCCCAAGTCTTTCATATCGACTTGGCTAGATAACTATATTTTCACCGAAGATAACACACCCACATCATTTTTAATGAGTAAGATATCATCCACGTAAAGTACTAGAAACACCATCATGCTTCTTGTAGACACAGGACTCGTCAAGATTTTGATCAAAACTATAAGACTTAATGGCCTCATCAAACCGACTATTCCAAGACCTAGATGCCTGCTTAAATCTATAATTAGACCTCTTAAATTTGAACAACATGTGTTCCTGGCCCTCTGTTACGAAATCGTCTGATTGTACCATATGGATGCACTTGTCAAAACTTCCGTTAAGGAAAGCTGTCTTAACGTCCATTTGCTAAATTTTTAATCAAAATGAGCCACAATGGATAAGAGAATTCAGATAGACTTAAGTATGTCTACCGACGAAAATGTCTTCTCATAATTGATCTCTTCTTTCTAAGTAAACTCTTTTGCAACAAGCTTAGCTTTGATGATTTTCACCTTCCTGTCTGCTCCTATCTTCCTCTTATAGATCCACTTGCATTCGATGGGTTTTATCACTTCAGGTGGTTCTACAAGTTTTCAAATTTGAATAGAGTACATAGACTCCACCTCTGAATTCATAGCCCTTTGCCATAAATCTACATCTCTATCTTGGAGTATTTCGTTGTAGTTACAGGGTTCAGTTTTCAGTTCTTTCGGGATCTTGTAAAAAGACTCTCCCAAGAACATATACCGAGCAGGTTGATGAATAACCCTCCCATTACGATGAGGCACTACCTGCGTCTGTGTACTAGCAGTGACATGTTGTGTTGGTTCTGAACCCTGTGCACCATAATGCCCTGGTTGTGAAGCTGGCATGTTGATGGTAGCTTCAAGATCTGGTTCAAAATCCGCACTTGTCTCGATAATCCTCCCACTACGACGAGGCAATGGGATACCAGAGACCTGTGGCGCTTCTACTGTACTACTGGTATTAACTCTCAGCTCTTCTAGAATAATTCTACTTCTGGACTTGTGGTTCATTACATAGTCCTATTCCAAGAACCGGGTATTGGTACTGACAATAATCTTATGGTCCTTTAGACTATAAAATAAACAACCCTTCGTTCCATTGGGATACCCAACAAAGAAACAAACTTCCATCTTCGGTTCCAACTTATCTGCGTTCCCTTTCAACATGTGTGCTGGACACCCTAAAATTCGAATATGTCTTAGACTAGGCTTGCGCTCGGTCTACAATTTCGTGGCAGTAGAAGGTACTGATTTAAAAGGCATAAAGTTTAGAATATAAGTTGCCGTTTCTAATGCTAATTCCCAAAAGAATCAGGTAACTCCGAATAAATCATCATAGACCTTACCATCTCCATAAGAGTCCTATTCTTTTTTTCTGCTATGCTATTCTGCTGTGGAGTGGCAGGTGCAGTCAACTGGAACTTAATCCCTGTCTCTGATAAAAAATCCCAGAACTCTCCTAAGAGGTACTCGCCACCACGGTCGAACCGTAGGGTCTTGATACATTTATCCAGACGCTTCTTTGCTTCCCCCTTAAATTCTTTGAATTTCTCAAAGTATTCAGATTCACGGTGCATCAAATAAATGTACCCATACTTTGAGTAATCGTCGATAAAAGTGACAAAAGCCTTTATCTGAAAATGGCCTCTTGCCCATCTTTTCCTCTAAGTAGGACTTATAGACTAGAAGTGCCTTCACTTCAAATGAACTCAAAGGTCCATCTTCTACCAGTATATTTATCATTTTTAGATTAATATGACCTATGCGTAAGTGCCAAAGAAACACTTGATTCATCTTAGAAGGTTCATTTTTCTTAAATGGTAAATTAGATGTATTATTCAATTCATTCAATTGCATTGTAGAAGAGATTGGAGTAATAATATAAAGATCACACACCAATGTAAAAGAACAGATAAGTCGTTTATTATCCTTAATAACTACAGAGTTATTAAAATAAACCAAATATCCGTCTTTAATAAATCTATAAATAGAAATTTAATTTCTTCTAATGGACGGTACATAAAGACAATCTCTCAATATTAAAATTCGATTTTTACTAAAACTGAAAGTGACATCTCCCACTGCGACTGTTGCCACTCTTGTATTATTGCCCATGTGTAGGTAAATTTTTCAATCACTAAGTTGTCGAATTTTCTGAAATTCTTGTAATGAATTACAGACTTGATTAGTGGCTTCCATAGTTACACATCAGGTACTAGTAGATAACACGGCTAAATATATTTTTACAACCAGTGAACAGAAATTACCTTGATCGTTCAGCTTGCCAAGATAAACTGGACATTACTTTTTTCAGTGCCGTGTCTGGTTGTAGTAAAAATATTTGACTTTCGATTTTTTCACACAAGTCTATGGCCGACTAACTATTTTAGAAATCGTATCACCTTATTTCTGAACATTTTTATTCTTCTTGCTTTTTAGCTTAGAGGAAGAACCTTTTTTAAAAACAAACACATTTTCTAATTTCCTAAGAACACCATCGGTAGTTAAAGCTATATCTAGATTTTTTTTTCAGTTAACATAATTAGGACCCATAAGTTTGTTTTCTTTGAGTATAACCACAAGTTGATTGAAAGCCATTTTAATTTTGAGAATCACATAATTAAAACCATTAATTATGATGAGTAAAATTTTAAATTTTATTTTAAAATCTGTTCCCTCTACTATTTTAAAAAAAAATCGTTAGCAGCTTTGTACACTGTGAATAGCATGCCTCGATAGGAAGGACGTCTATGATTCATCTTTTGTCTAAACAGGCTAATTTTTATTAATTTTACTATCTAGACAATAAACCTTGCTAAGTAAAATTAGATAGCTGACGTAGTTTCGATGTTATAAGTAATAGTAGTGACTCAGATGGAGATGATACTATTATTTATAACTAAGTGTATACCATCACTTAATCTCGAATCAATCGCTTCGCAATGAACTCTTCAGATGAAGAAGTGATTTACATTAATAATTATTTAGAATTATCCCTAAAGGTAGTTCGTACCGGTAATTTCGTAATTAATTCTGTC
The DNA here is from genome assembly GCA_032270985.1 of Heliamphora pulchella. Classification (NCBI taxonomy): domain Eukaryota; kingdom Viridiplantae; phylum Streptophyta; class Magnoliopsida; order Ericales; family Sarraceniaceae; genus Heliamphora; species Heliamphora pulchella. The sequence continues at coordinate 15,708 of JAULJZ010174225.1, forward strand.
TGATTGGAATGAAGGTTCTGGTGCCAACACATAAAATTAATTACATCACCTACAAACTAGTGATGAAAATCGCGAAATTTATCTGTGAGTAAATTCCCTTACCTACTTAGTTTTTAAAATATTTTGAAAGTTATAAAAAAAACTGTTTAATTAAAATAAATTTATAATTTTTGAAAACTACACGTTCCAAAAGATTTTAATTTTTAAATCATCTTTTCGTGTGTTTATATGTGTAACAAATAAAATTCTCAATTTCTATTTATTTAGAAAAGTAATTTTAAATAAGAACCAAGAATTTAATTTTATTTTTCGTTACATATATTTCAAAAAAAATAATTTATTAAAATTAAACTCCTTTTAATTAATTCAAAAATTGAAATTAACTGTTACGTTTTTTCAAGATATTCGATTTTTAAAAAACTCATCTTAAACGTGTTTTAATGTAACAAAATAAAATTCCTAAATTTTCTTTAAAAAAAAAATAATTTTAATTAAAAGAAATTTTCTTTTTTTTTTTGTTACAAAAAATAATTTCGAATTAACTAGAATTAATTAAAACTGAACAGAATAAATAAACCGAAATAAAAGCATCCACGCATTTAAATAAATAAATAAATAATACATTAAATTCCGACTTTCATGGTCTATCTAAAACTTTTTAGTTAAAGAGTTTATGTTCATTCAGAAAACCTACAATCTTATCAGAATAAAATTTTAATCTTCTAATTTTGTCAAAACTTTACAGCCAACCAAAAATCTTGAAATATCCAGCTTCTGCAAATCACAGTCCTATTAAAATACTGCTGCCGCTCTCGCTGCCTGACCATGCACCACCGTTGTCCCACCGTTCCGCGCCGCCGCGTGCCCCACACCATCCGCGCGCGCAGCGCACACTGCGCCGAACTTGGCTGTTGCGTTACGCCTATTTGCCGCAAAAAGGCTCGCTGCTCAATTGCCGCAGCTTTCTTGAATGGACCGTTTGGAATAATGATTGTCAGGTGCATTCCCATAACAAATTACCATGCATTTAAGCTTATCAAGTTAACCCACCATTTGGAATTCTAGAAGCCTTGATAATTCATTGAATTAATATTCACGCCATACGTGGCCTAGGCATGAGAATCCTTGATCATTACATTCTGGTGATTTGGAATATTCCACTGAATGGTAATCCTTAACAAACCTGAGGACCATTTGGTTTGGGATTATTTTGAGGCTTTGATTCCCTTGCTAACAAAATTCATGAACATGAATTATAACAGTTCATAAAAGCCATTCCATGATTCATGACTTTTTGCTTTATCAAAAAGCCACCATGATCCACGTGTATTCCATGATTCAAAGTGCATCCATGGTTCTTGAATACTTGAATTATAACCCACGTTAATTCCATGGCACCAAGGATTCTTGTGTGATCAAAAGTCCACTGTTTGAAGCAATTGAAATTGCCGCAACTTTATCATCATCTTTGTGAATATTGTTCGGTTGTTCTTCCACTGTTCTTCATTTTTTTATTACATAAAATAAAAAAAAATAAAATTACAAGAACTAAAAATCGAAAAAAATTTATTTTTATATTGATCCTATACCTACGCGGAGTTCACAATCAATCTACCACGATCAATTCTCGAGTTTAAAAAAAATTTAATTTAATCATCATCATTCAAACTATGCAATCAAACATGCAAAATAATGACCATTAAAAGTCGGGATTTGATTGTCTGCAAAATCAAGTTAGTAAAATCAAAATCTACCCAAAGTTATGATAAAAATCATACATAATCAAAGACGGCTCTGATACCAATTGTTAGGGTAAACTACTAAGATCCTAAGATTATATCTATAATTTTAGTCAAAAAATATCTGGATGGGCAAACACAGAAACAGGCTGCAGATTAAAACTTTTGATATAGAACAATCAAAATAAAACCTGGTAATACTCTCAAAGTTAGTTTTAGGATTATACATTTCGAAATCTAGTAGGATGATTTCAGTTTGTCACGACCCAAACCCAAATTGATGCAATTCCATGAAATTTTAGGTCATTTAAGCTCCCATTTTACACAATAAACTCACAAATTCATACCCAATAATTTTTCAAAACTCCAATTTCCTTAAAAAAAATCCAACTCAACCCATACACCTATCTAGTTTTCCACTTATACATGAAATCAAAAAGTTTTTACTCATATAAGCAAAATATCAACACAACTCAACACAAAACATATAAGATAATCTAAATCCTACCTCTTGAAGCTTTAACTCTTTGAAATCCACCCAAAGCACTGTGAGACCTTGACCCTTTTCAATTTTTGTAATGTTTAGACGTGTTGTTTATTGTTTTTACAGTAGCATGTTTATGCGCGTTTTAAGCATGTTCGAGCTTACAAATGCATGTTGGGTTGAATACTAGGTTCGTTGGGAGTTGTGTTGCGAGGTTTCAAAAAAAAAAATTATATATTTTCGTGGCCCATAAATATCTAGCTTTAGATATTTTGATGGAGATATTTTTCAAAACTTGGAGGCTAAGTTTCATTTTCCAAGCAAAAACCTCTGTCTTCTCTCTAGATTTTCTTGGGGCTCGGGTTTTGTTTTTGGTGAACGGGTAGCGGATCCTTGCTATCGGCATCAAGGGCTACGCGTTCATCCGGGCAGAATTTTGTTTCGACGAAATTTGATTTTTACGAAGTTTGAGGCTTCGAGTTTTTAACTCAACGAGGTAGGATCCTAGACTACCTTATCTTTAAAGGGTGCTACGTGTAATTATATGTGTTTTTACCGTTTAAAAATGCATGAAAAGTTAGTTTATGTTTAAAAAGTTGGATTTTTGGTTTAAAATCGCTTTTTGGTTGATTTTGGTTGGATGAGATGGGTTTTGAGGTGTTCCTTTCGGTGTATCTTTGTTATTTTTGGTTTGTGTATGTCCATGGGTTAAAAAAGAGGTGTTTGGATGGTTTAATTTGGGGCTGAGAAGTTGTTTGGGTAGCTTGGGTTTGTTTTTCATCATCGCCCTGTAGCCTGTTCTGAAATTTGAAAATTTTTCTTTTTGTTCGACACATTTTCTGTTTGTGTTGACACTTTTGCTGTTTGTGTCAACACCTTTCTGTTTGTGTCGACCCTTTTCATGCTGTTTGTGTTGACGCTTCAGTAGCTGTTTACGTTGAAGCTTTCTGTTCTTTTGTGTCGACACCATTTTCTGTTTGTGTCAACACCTTTTGCTATTGGTGTCGATACATTTTCCTTCTGTTGGTGTTGAGTATTCTGATGCTGTTTGTGTCGATACATTTTTTGTTTGTGTCGACACCTACACTGGTTGTGTTGACACATTTTTCTGTTTGTGTCGACACCTTTGCTGGTTGTGTTGACACCTTCGCTGGCTGTGTTGACACATTTTCTGTTTGTGTCGACACCTTCGATGGTTGTGTTAACACTTTTTCTGTTGGTGTCAACCCTTTTCTTCCTTGTGTGAGAAGAAGAGTTTTGAGATTAGGGTGAGTTCTAAGAGCCCTTGGTTTATTAAAATGTGAATGTTATATTTTATGTTTAAACAATGTTTGTTTGGATAAAAAGTATGTTTTGGCTTTTTTCTTGGTTTATTACATGATATGGACTTGTGGATGTTCATAGTTTTTAAAAAGGTGGTTTCAAAATTGGAGGAAATCGTGAGAAAAACGTGTTTTGGAGGTTTGGAGCTAACCCTCGGGGTTGAGTCTCAGCTTTTAAATGTTTTGATGGAAACGATGGAATATTTTGAAATGTTTTGTTTGATCTCCATGATTGATGGATGGATCTTTATACATGTTTAATGTATAATTGTAAAATATTTTCGTAGTCGAGTTTCATGTCGATTTTGAAATGTTTTTCTAGATGTACCGGGATAACGGGTATATGACACGAGTTGCCCTCGGTGGAAGTCCAAAAACGTGCGCAGAGTAGGTACCTTTTGTTCCTTTGGGGTAGTTCCCGTAAGAAGGTGGTTGGGCGCTTTGTTCCCTCGGATTGTTGAACCCGTAAACTAAGCTTTTACGTTGTGGTGGCTTCGTATAGAACTTGCATTTACCTAACCGGTCCTACGATGTGTAGGGATTGGGTAAAGGGGCAGGAGTCTTTAGTTGCTACCTCTGTCCCTTTGTGACGGAGTCGGTACCTAGGAATCATTTTTCTGTATTATTTTTCTCGGTGTGTGATTCGAGTAGAAAAAATTATTTTATCTCTTTCTCCTCGGCTGTGCGGCCCGAGTGGAGCATATTGTTTTACCAGTTTATTTTTTTCGGCTGTGTGTGTTCCGAGTGGAAAATATCTTTTCTCTTTCCTTAGTGTGTGATCTGGGTGGAAAATAACATTTTGGTTACTGTTTTTCTTTAACTGTGAAAACGTTATTTGCATTGTTGATATGCATGGTTTTATAGAAATGTGGGGTTTTATGGATTAAAACCATTTTGAGGCTCGTGTTAGCCTGATAAAAAACTTGTGGTTTTGGGTTGGAAAAACCTTTTTGGCTCATGTGGTTGAGCTTGTAAGCTTATGATTGCATATCCTGCTTTACAGCTTATAAGCTGTTCCTATTGGGTTTCGGCTCACTGTGTGGGATTTTGTTAAAACTTTTTTCAAGTGAGCGTGGTCCTGTAGGTTGATCCGGTGGTGCCCGGAGGTGGCTGATGACAAGACCTTGTTGTCTTGTTTTTGTTAGGCAATTTATACCTTTTTGTATATGTCTTATGTTATTTGTAACATGTTGTAAAATATATGTAATTCTTATGAATGTATGCATGATTTATTGCTTTCGAGAGAAACCATGGGTTTGTTGTATCACGTTTTTGTTGTTAAATGGGTTTTGCTTCATATGAACTCTTGTGCTTCGAGGGAGATTTTGAAATGGTCTAAGCTTCTTTTAAAACGAAAAGATTTTCTTATCTCAAAACTTGTATTTTGTTTCTTTTAACGGTTTATCTTAGGGGCCGCAATCGTAGTCTTTTGGGTACTCTTTTAAATCAAATAAACCCTCGGTAGCACATTTTACAAAGGTTTTAGCCTTGCGTGGCTTTTGGGTTTTAATCTCTTTTATTTTTGGATGATTTTGGTGGTTGTTGTGGCTTTTTGTGTGACCTGGAGTTTGGGGTGTGACAAATTGGTATCAGAGCTTTGGGTTCGAATACCTATGAGCTATGGGAAGAGGGTGCGTTACCTTGTGAGGAAAGATGTGTGTGTGCTTGGTTGCCTGTGTTTGGAACATGAGCATGTTACATGTTTAGCATGTTGATGCCGTGTATATGAGAGCATGGAGGTTGGACCTTAGGATTGATTAGTCTTGCCTTCGAGCGTTTAGATTAACAAACTTGAGAGTCAAGTTAGAAACATGTTTTGCAGACGTAATTTCTAGTAAGGAATCTACGTGAGTTATCCAAAGTGACGCGTCATTCTTGTCGGTTCTCCTCGGTATTGGTGTTGTGTCTACATAATCGTTGTGGCTATGTGTTAGCATGATTATGTGGTATGTGTTAGAAATAATATGATAGATCGACCTTAGGTTGTCGTGTTTCATATTTTCTTTATATATAACCTGTACACCCTTCGAGACGATGAGATCGTGGTTTGGGTCTTGAATGTGCAACTCAGTTGGTATCAGTTGCAGAGGTAAGGTTAGTGGCTTGATTGTGGTAGATGGCTCCTCTTGGGAGTATGTTGCCAGGAGTTGTAGTTGTGTTATGGATGGCCTTGTGAGTAGGGGCGATGGGGTGTCGGAGACCCTGAGAATTAGTTGTTATGACTGGATTTATGGATAGCGGTAATCGCTTCCGGTTAAGGTTTGGTATACGTGATTTTGGCCATGTGATGGATTAGGTACGTTGTGAGCCATACTATGTCATGAGCCGTGTACTCAAGATAGGGTATAGACGGGAACATAGGGGATGGGAGCGTAATAATCCTTGGCCGGGCGTATGTTGAGATAGCAGAATGTGTGGTTTTAGAGATATTTCCTAGTAGTCAAGATGTTGATGATGATCAATAGGATGTTATTGGGAGTCTGAGTAGTTCTGATAACCTAGGACGTTGTATACCTTTCGAGGTTTGAGAATTGAGTTCTGAGTGAGTGAGCTCAAGGATATGTGAATGAGTATGAGTGGTAGATATGCCGGGAGTAAGCATGGGTCACGGTTGTGTTGGAATGTGTAAGGGTTCAGGTTACGATTTCAACAGGCGACGAGTATCAGTTTTGTGGGATTCCTACGGGAATGCAGGTTTGTGGTTTGGTCGATATCCTAGTGATTAGGAGATCATGTTTGGAAACCATGCTGAGTGCATGTGGTTGGCTTAGTGCTGAGATGATGTATCCCGAGTGTGATATGTCCGGAGGTTGTTTGTGTTCTACCTTAGGTTCAGAGATGGGTATGTTGTTCGCCCATGGGAACGACGTGTGGAGTGATGAGGTTTAGTAGTAGACTGTGTGGTTTGGCTAGCCTGGGGTGATAGGTGAGCAATCGTAGGATACGATGCCTGTGATCGTGCGTGTTTTGAGAGCGAGAATGTGAAAGGTGTCTGTATGGTTGTGGGAGTTATTAGTAACTCTCAGGATTGGGTTTCCTTTGCTCGGAGAGGCCGTGACGTGGTAGTGGTTTGCCAAGCAGGAGTTAGGTGAGTAAGCGCAACCTTGTGAAGTGAGATTTTGGGCAAAATGATATGTGTTGTATAAGATATGTGGATGGTTTGAGTATCGTGATCGTGGTTGACAGCAGCTGTGTGACTGTAGTCGATGTGGCCTTGAGCTAATATTTACTGGGTTCTATAGGGGCCAAGTGTTGATGAGTACTGAGCACGCCGAGATTGGGTCATGGTTCCTTGTTGACCCCTTTCTCTTTCTCTGGATGAAGAGAGTTATTCATCTTGGTTGGATGCAGATGTTAGTATCTCGATCGATTCAGATTTGGGTTGTGTTCCTTGTGGGGTCGAGTTGGTAGACTAGGAATGCTTGTTCTTGTAGACAAGGTAGTTGGTGTTGAGACGCAGAGTTCTTTTCTGTAGTGATCAGCTGAGGATTGTTAACCGTTGTGTGCGGCTTCTTCTGGATTATGTGGGTATTGCTGTACTTCTAGCTCTTGGCAGAGTGAGAATTTTATCAGAGCAGTGCAGCTGTGATATGCGTATGGTGGGTTTTTGATAGACTTTTGTGAGTCTGGCTTTGGGTTCTGTTTGGCACTCAGAACTATTCAAAGTTCTTAGAGTCAAGGAATGGTCGTCAATCGTGGTAATTGTTGTGTTTGACATAACCGTTTGTTTAGATGGTGGTCCCGAGAATGTGATAAGGTATGAGCCAAGAATGATTCGATGTTTGAGGAATCTTGGTTAGTGTGGCCTGTTCAGACCGACGCGATTGTCTGGTTGGTAATGGAAGGACCGTGATGAGTTCTGGATGTAGAGAAATTGTTAAGTGTAAAATGCGAGTCTTGGTATCAGTGATTAGATAGCGAGACGCTGAGATGTGTAGTGAGATGCTGTTGTACGGGTGATACGGTTGGGGTTGTATATGTTGTTGGATATCTATGAGATGTTCTGTTTGCGTGACGTGTTTGGTCAAGCGACTAGTTGGGGTCAGGTGACCTTATGGCTGTGAAGTTGGATCAGTTTTTGATTGTGTGGAACCTTATCTGAGGTAATGGTGTACCACCTGATGTTTCTCCTTGGTGAGAATGGTGGTTTGAGATAGAAGTTTGAGTAGAGGATGTCGCTGAGACGCATTCTTTGATGTTCAGGTGAGTAAGTGAGCTTCTCTCTAGAGTCGAGTGTTTGTGTTGTGCCTCGTGGATGGGCGTCGTGTCAGCTTTGAGATAGCATTGTTAGCATCAGTGGGGTGATGATGTGGTATCAAAGTCGGTGGTCATTTGGTGATCGTCAGAACTCGAGTAGAGTTTGTATGTGGAGCATGCGGTTTCATGTGACCTATGTCAGGGCTTGACGTCGTGTGTTTGGACTTGTGGAGATGGTCCTTGGTGTGCATGGTGAGATGT
>JAULJZ010174235.1:0-23710 GCA_032270985.1 Heliamphora pulchella
ACGATGATATTTTGTACTGTCGCTAATATCCATCGCAAAAGAATTACAATATTTTTGCGACTGTATTTCTTGGTAGCAAAAAATGTGCCACCATAAAAAATTATTAGAATTTTATTTGCAATGGTAATAATTTAGTCGCTAAATAGTTTTTGCGATTGGGAATTTATAGTTGCATAAAAGCTATTGCGACGGCCGTGACCGTAGCTAAAAGTTTTTTCAACACTACATTTGAGTCGGTAATTGTTTTTTTAGGGACGGTTTACATAGTCGCTGTAGGTCTAATTATTTGCGACTGCATTTCTGCGGTCACAATGACAGGTTTAGTGGTGTTTTTTGAGACAAACATGCTACCGTCGCAAATAAATATATTTATCGTCGCAAATTAATTGTGTTGGAATTTTACCGTCGCGAATACTTTTTGTGACCCCATTATTTGTGACCCATTAAATGCCGTCGTTATACCGTTGCTAAAATCTTTTGGCGACGGAAGATCAACTCTTTGCGACAGGAATAACCAGTAGCAAAAAGTCACTTTTATAGTAGTGTTTGAAGTTATCTAAAGTTTAACTTTTATACATATAAATTTAAGTTTAATTATAAAGTACATGTATAATATACACTTAAAATACTATGTGCATGTGCCCATAAACATGTGTGTGAACTGTCAACTCTGCATTATGAAGCAAAAGATTCATAAAGCTGCTGTTGGTAATTTTAGGTAGCTTTGAATCTAAAACAAGGGATTCATAAAGACCACTTGCATTTGAAAGGATGATTATAAAATTCTAATTGGATTTTTTTTTCTCAGGATGCTTCCTATTCTTACATACATTATAGTCCCTCTTTCTCTTTTCTGGATTTTTAATTGTTTCTTTTTTCCTTATGACAGCAATGATGATGCTGATGATTCTACCGGAGGGATGAACCTCATCCAATTAGGCTGAACCTGACTTTTAATAATTGTAATGGCAAAAGAAAATGAAGAATAACCCATTAAAAACATTTACCCATTTAGTTGAAAATGAAGTATTCAGTAGTACTGTTTGTTGATGGAGTAAAAAACATTTTTATTGAAATGACCTACATTTACCGATTAAGGGACAGAGAAAAATAACCCATTTAGTTGTGTTTTTTCTCATTTGTTGGAACTATTACTTGAAGTAATAATATATAGTGCATGGTTGATTACTACCCTTCCCCATATGTACATGCATCATGCATCATGCATCAAATATGTTGTTCTCAAGCACATGATGATCAAGTGGTCGATCTGTTGAGGTTTTATCTGAAACGCTGGCTCGCTGCCCCCATGAATCAGGATGACTAAATCATTTCGTCATCCCATGAAACTAAACATCCTTAGTTTTGCACCACTTTAATCAACACAATATCAGGATGGAGGTGAAGTCCTAGTAATTATTCAGTTAATGAGGGACCTTATAAAAGAGTAAAAACTTGTGAAACTAAAAAGACTAAAAAAAATATTTGAATTATTTTATGTGAAGCGAAATCAAAATAACGTCAATAGTTAATTTATTTTAGATCTAGACAATTGCAAGCAATAATAAAAATAAACTAATTACACAAAATAGAGGTTTGCAATTTTTTACGTAGAAAACTCCAACTCGGGTAAAAATAACGAGATTAATTTAAATTCAGATCAATCAAGCACTATAACAATGAACAATTACAAGACCAATTACAGAATCCAGTCGAATCCTCAACCTAGGCACCTTAAATCTCTTTTGCCAAATTCATGTGCACCGTTTTCCATACTTGATCACCAACACACCAGATCTTCAATGCTTCATAGAAGTATCGAATCTTCAATACTTCACGCTAATATAATCCATCGCCAGTAAACTTAGAAATCCATCTAAGTCGAACAAGAATTTTATTAGTTCTTTTTGAAACTCAAAAAACACTCAAAGATATGACTTGAAGGTAATCGAGAAGGTCTGGAATGTTATGCTCTGAAGTGTATTTATCGAATCAGGGGTATACCTCCTTATGTAGGCAAAAACCAGCAGCAATATGAGTTTTGATTAAACTAAAATTGCTAGGAGTTCGCTCGTGCGAACTATTTATCGCTCGAGTAGTCAATTGACATTTTGTATATTGCGTGAACTGCACTTACTCGAACCTGCTTTTAATTAGTGATCACTTGTACCTTGAGTTTCAGGTGTTGTACTTCGATATATTAATATGAATAAGACTCTAACTTGATACTTTTAATATAATTAAAATTCTAAACACTTTGAGATTCCTAACTTCAACAGGAGTTTTGATAATCCTATAACTCCTAAGCGAATTAGGATTTTTATATCCAGAATTGTAAAGACAACTAAATTCCTTCAATTATAGAAATTTTATTTTAAATAGAATTGTTAAAATTTAAATCAACTCAAAGTCTTAACAATTTGTTTTGGAGCTTGCTCGCTTGGGAAGACAAGAGCATAGATCATGTATTTTATTCTCATCTTTTATTTGATTGGGAATGAAGAGAAAAATAAAAAAAATAAAAAGAGTGAGCTCAAGTAGAGAGAGAAATTAAGAGTGGTTCATAAATCTTAAAGAGACAATTGATATTAATAAAAAATATAAATAATGTGACAAAAGAAATAATAGTTTACAAATTATTAGAACTAATTAAAAATATACAAAGTAAGAATGGGATTTTAGATGTTCCAAATTTTCTTGGGTGAAAACAATGGGTTTTGGAAAATTTATGTTTTCATGAGTTAAGAATGAAGCATGATAGAGAGATGACAGTTCCTTGAGGTCAACGTGAAGCCATTCCCATGTGCAGATGTGCGTGGACAATGCCGCTTATTCAAGGCATTACGACCAAGTGCTCCATAATTCTTTGCAAGTCTTCCATTCGGTACATCATATTTATGTTTGAATATCTTGATTGAAAAAATATGAATTTTCTTTTATTTTGAAAAATAATATTTTTAACTATTTGCAATCAATCACAACTACAAAAACCAACCAATAAGAAGAACCCACAACACACAGGTATTTTTATGTGAAAAAATTCAACGAGTAAAAAATTACGGGACAACCAAGTCCAGAAATCAAACACCAACTATGAACAAATGCACAAAACAACTCTTGGTATGATCTTGATGCTCAATAGAAGTCTAGGTCAAGAGCTAATTTCGTACACCAATAATGATCTATATAAATAGATCCTCAAATCCTAGGCAGCCAGAATTTAAAAACAATTAAACTGTCTCGGCACTGCTCGAATAGTTAGTTGGGTGCTCGAGCGGTAAGTGGCTGAGGCTCTCTCTCGAACATCCTACTGAACTGTGTGTTTTCTTTTTAGACTCTAAATGAGACCCTATTAAGAAACTAAACACAGAGATTATCTAGATCATCTTAAGATCTTAGATAATTATGAATTTACCAAAAGCAAATAAGCATCCTAATCCAAAAGATTTCCTAAATACAAGGATAACCAAAACAACTAAACTTCCTAATATTCTAACATTCCTAATCACTTAGACATCCCATATCACCTTGGATTTGTCATATAAAATAAAACAAAAATAAAAATAAAAATAAAAATAAAAATTAATTTGAATTAATTTTTTTACAATCTTTTCTTTGACAAATCCAAGTGAACACAATACACACAACCTAGACAAAAATCAAACCACACATATCATCAAAAAAAACAACATCTCACTTCTTTTTCCAACCCTTCAAAACAAACATCAAACCGCAAGACAAACCTTAAGTCATTAGAGAGAGAAGAAAAAAAAAATGTCACCACAATCCAATGTAACCAAAAGAAACAAGTATTAAACCAAATGTGCCAATATATCCAAAACAGAAATATGCTACCTCCCTACACACCAATGTATTAAGGCAAAAAATACTCCCAACTGTAAACAATGAATCACAACAAAAGATCCAAGTTAAACTGTAAACCATTTGTAAACCATCCAATCATAAATGTAAATGTAGCAACATTAACCTTACCAAAAAAAAAAAAAAAAACAAAGTATGTATGCCAAAAACTGAAATTGTATCATACCACCAAAAAAAAATATACCCACTCACTCCCCATTTGTGGAACCTGAACGTAGTCAAATAGAGCCGCCATTGGAAGAAAGGCCCCGAATCAATAGCTCCAAATGATCAAGACGCTCGTCTAGGTACTGCTGAAGACCGTCCACACGAGTCTCATGACAACCAAATTGGGCAGCAACGAAGGACTGCGAGGACTCCCTTTCAAGAGCAAGCGAAGAGGAGGCACTAGGAATATTATCGGTACCGTCATCCTCATCCGTGGAGTCAGACATGGCAACATGTGTGGGGATGTGAGCAACACTCTGAGAGTGCGTGCGACGGGTGATAGATTTTGAGATAGACACGCAGGGAAAACTAGAAGGAATATGGAAATAGGGAAGAGACTTAAGAAAATTGGTAATGAACCGGCCATAAAGAAGAGCGACAATTTTGTTGTCGTGGGAAACTTTGAGCATGGCAAAGTTGATATATTATTATAAAATTATATAGTAATTTTATATATTATTATTATTATTATTAATTTTCTTAACAAATCATATTTATGTTAAAAAAAATAAATAGTGATATTTATGTGCATTCATTTGTTAAGGTACTTACTGAATAATTAGTGATATTTATGTCAAGTCTGATCGCTCAAGCTGTTGTACCTTTTGATTATGTTGTGTTATTCTTCGATTCAAAAATAGGACTACTTTATGTATTTGTAATATTTTCGGTCAATTTTGATTTTTTTGCATAAATAATTTGACACTGAAATTATTTAAGTGGATCTATTTTGAACACAAGAAAAAAGTCTAACTAAGTCGGTCCGATACTCTAATAAAGGATTGGAGAGAAAATTAGAAGAATGAGATTTTTTTTTAGAAAAGAAAACTATAAGAGATTTAAGGCAGGACATCTTGGTTATCCTTCACTAGCAACAACTGAGAAGAGGCCTCCTTTTTTGCGTCCGAGAGGCATAAAATTGACCTATTATTTATTAGTTGTTAGAAAATTAAGTCTTCGATTTAATTTTTTTTATTTGGTAAATTTGTAACAAATTATTATTTAATTCTTCGATATTTGACATTTGTTTTTTAAAGTTATGGTTGAATATTACAGCATAGCAAAAACAAAGCAAAAAATATCAAAAAGCTACAAGCGGTGTTAACTCGCTCGATAGATCGCTCAAGTAGTTCATTGAGCGGTCAGTTTCTGCTATCAGTTTCTATATCGCTATCAGTTTCTATATCCTGCATGCATTGTTATTAGCCAGAAGGTTGGACAAGAAAAAAGTACTGCGAACATGACTCAACCGTTCAAGTGGTGAATAGACCGCTTGAGCGGTTTGCAGTGTGAACTGACTTAAAATTGCTGGTAGAATTTGTTGTTTTGATGAGTTACTATATAAAGACTACTATAGGGTTTTGTAGGGACTGTCTCTTGATTATATGATGTATATAGCCGCCAAACTAGCTTTCATAGAGTTGATCAAGAATATCTTATGTGCCAGACTGAAGAACATATTTGGAGTTCTTCTATTCAAATCACTTGATAAACATTTAGTTTCCGTGTTGTCAAGATCATCATCAAGTACCCAAATCTTCAACGTTTCTTTCGAGTTCGTGGATTCTCTTGAGTTGATTCTCAAGGGTTTCAAGTCTGGTGGTGAATTTCATTAGCAGTTAAAATCAGTGGTGGAATCCAGCGATAACCTAATACGGAGTTGGTATACACGGATTCAGCAAGAGTAGGCTTATATTCGTAGATTGTGAATTCAATGGTTGTTTGTAAGATTCTCTTGTAATCAACGACTTGTTATAGTGCTTGATCTTTTTGGACTTAGATTGGTCTCGTAGTTTTTGCCTGATTTAGAATTTTTAACGTAAAAGTCGTCATGTCTCGTGTGTGGTTGTGGTTACTTTTTTTTTTTGTTTGTGTGATTGCTTAGTTTTATTTATTTGTGGCGTTTGGCTTTTATAGATAAATCAATTAGTGAAAATCAATTAGATAAAGGTGTTTTTTAGTTTAAAATTTGAAAAAAAATTAATTCGTATTATTTTTCTTGTTTAAATGACTTTTACAAAATTATAGCTTTTATTGTACACGTCTAATTTTCTAAAACTAACTTGTTGAGATCTATTAAACAAAATTCATTTTAAATACAAAAATATATAACAATAAAAAGATAAATGTGCGGTAAATAAATTTTATTTAGTTCAAAGCCACTTTATTTTATGACTTATTAGTTGCTTTATTAGTCATCTGGTTTAAAGCTATTTAAAATCACTTTAAACTAATTAAATTTTTAGTCTTTAAATTCTTTTTAAATTACAAAAAATGTTATTTTTTATTATTTAACTTAAAATCATTTTAAATTAAAAAAAAAAAAAGAGAAAAAACACTCATTTTTAAGCCCCAAATAAAACCAGAATCATGGTACAGTTGCTCCAGACCGTCAATAGCGCGGCAAGGCAGAATTAATCAGGCGGCGGTGGACCAGTAATATTAATATTAAAATAAATTTATTCCCTTATTTAATAAAGTTGGTGAGAATGCTATGGTGAAAATACTCATTCTGAGCTTGTTTTTGGACTAAAGATTTTTTTTTTTTTTTTTGGCTTTTAGTAAGTTTTTTTTAGTATTAGTTTAAATAAATGTACTTTTTAAATATTTTTCTCGTCATGAGAAAATAAAAAAAATAAAATTTTTGACCAAAACCTAAAAAAATATCATATAAGACAAAAAAAAGCCAAATTAATAAGCTTTTTAGCTTGTTTTTTTTTTTCTAATTTTTTTTTTGTCTTTAGTGAACTTTTTTTAGAATTAGACATAACAGACATACTTTTTAAAATCATTTCATTACAAAAAATCAAAAAATAAAAAATTTAAATCAAAATATAAAAAAAATTTATACAAGACAAAAAAGGTCAAAAAAAAGTCACAAAACTTTTAAGTCCAAATATAGGCCGAAAATAAATTTGTTCATTTTTTTTATTAAATGGGTGAAAATACTCACTCTGTTAGTGGGTGAAAAAATATTAACTCTATTATTGGTCTAAATTATAAATTTCACTATTAAAAGTACGTGTAATTATTCAATAGTTTTAAAGTACTATATAATATTATTAAGTTATATAAGGGTGTTTGAGCAAGCTTATGTTACTAGTTTTTATCTTTCTGTCACTAATTTTAGTTATAAGTTATAAATTTTTTTAAATACCCACAACTTATAGTATAATTTTTAACTATTTTTTCTTCTATTTTAGTTACAAGATACAATATTTACCAAACACTCACAACTTTTATTACGAGCTACAATTTATAAGCTACTAGCAATAACATTCTCAAACACCTTCATAGTATTTGTATCTAATTATACACTTAAAAATATTTCACATAGAATAATATTGACCAATTTTTATTGAGTAAGTAGAAGATAAAGATGACCTAATTAGTATGCATTGCACATTTTTATTTACGAAAAGTACCATATAAATAATACTACATTGTAATCTAAAAATACTTGATAAAATGATCTCCACAATTTAATTAATAAAAATTGAGCACGTTTCAATTCGAAATATAATATCTCTATTCTTGATCATTTATTTAATATTAATACTAATTACATATAATCGTTATAATTAATTATATAAAAAGATAATACTGTTCAATTTGATCAAAAAACAAAAAAGTTAACTTAAAAGTCAATTTACTAAATAAACAATTTTAAACTAAATTTAGTTTCTTAGTTAAAAAAATAAAAAAATAAATAAAAACCAAAGTTTTTATGCATAGTTACCAATAAGACTCGAGTATGCTTTTGAAAAACGGACAAAGAAAAGGAAAGAGTACAGAGAAAAAAAGAGAGAAAAGAAAAGATATTAATAGTAAGGTAGGGTAAGAGGAACAAGAATACATAAGAGAAGAGGAGAGAGTTAAGTGGACACATTTTTAACCCTTAAATCTAAAAGATCTCATAAGCCATATGAGATAACTATTTCATCAACATTTGTTATTTGTGTTATAGATTAATTATAATTCGTGTTTAAAGGAACTTAATTATTTGGTTGTAATAATTTAAGAGTAAAAAATAAAATAATATTAATAATTCAATAATTATTTAATTAGTTAATTTTAAAGTACTAAATTAAAATATAACTTTATTAATTTGAAATTTTATGGAGTTTAACAAAAGATAAATAAAAATATAATAAAAGTCAAAGCTAAATTATATACGCTACAACCACTTGTGCATTTTTTTAATCTTTTTTTCCATAATACCTTTATATACATAATACAATTATACATATAAATGTGACGAGTTGCTTGAAAGCGTTGAATCCACCAAAATATAATAACATAAGAGATTGTGATGGGACTTAAAAAGGAAGCTAAGATCATCATTTTTTTGTTTTGTTTTAGTTTTCTTGGAGGACTCTTGTCATGAAGACAGTGAATTTATTATAATTATAATATGTACAAACCAATAATTTATGAGAAGGTAGAATTGCAATACATGCCAACTCTGCTCACCCATCGCCTTTTAAATTATTATTTTTTTAGAAATTTTTGTTTTCAGCTACTCTTTTTTGGTCTTTATTCAATTCTTAATTAGCTTTTCAATTAAACTTGAGTAGAAGAAATAAAAAGTTGTAAAAGAAATTGACTAATTTTTTTAATGATGTTTATTAAAGACAAGTAAAAGCCAAGAAACTAGTTTAATCGATTTTTTGTTTACTATTAAATTATTAAACTATTAAACTATTAATAGAGTTCTTTTTTCAAAATTGACCATTTTATTGATTTTACGTCAATAAAGGGTGGGAGATGTGGGCGAAGATAATAATGTGATGATAGTCACCTAACCCAAATTAAGGAAAGAAATTAATAGAAGGAAACAAAAAATTGAGTGGCTAAAACACAATTAGAAATATGCCACTTTCTCTTTGCATCTCTTTCCCACGATAGCAACACTTGCCATCTCTCCAGAATTGTCCTCCTCACTTCAAAAGCTTTTTTTTTTTTTTCTTTTTTACAAGTGATTAACAAAGCACTGTTATCTGTTCATTTCAAAGAGCCATGATTGAATGATATTGGGTCCTGTTTGGGCTCAATGTTACGAATTTTACTTATTTTTTTTTTATTTTTTTTATTTTTTTATAACTTTTGACTATTTTTTTTTTACTTTTTCGAACCTTCTCAATTAGATGAACTCAAAAAGTAAAAAAATTTGATTAAAAAAAACAAAAAAGTTCACTAAAGATGAAAATAAACAACATAAAATTTGGCTTCTTGGTTTATTTTAGTTAATTTTTGTTTTTTCTAAACTTTTTTTTTAATATTTTGATTAAATTTTTTAGTTTTTTGGTTCGTCTCAACGAGAGGAATCTAAAAGTATAACGGCTTGATTAAATGATAAAAAAAGTTCATTAAAAATAAAAATATATAATATTAAATAAATAAATAAGCAATTATCCCAAACAAGGCCTTAGTATGCGGTGCTTGTGCATGTGTTTTTTGTTATTTTAATTATGATCGTTTTATCAGAAAAAGTTAGAAGAACTAAATGCACTACAAATTCAACTTAAAGTTTAATGAGGAGGTACATCAAATTCAAAATAAAAATTCTTCAGAGAAAAGAAAAAAGCCTCCACGAAGGGGGGGTGAAAACACCCACACAGGCAAAAAAATCAAAATTTCATGCACGAGGATTATAAAACTTAAGGAGTCATTATTAAAATATATTAAAAAGACATGAAAAATAAAAAAATAAAAACCAACAATTGTTACCCAAACAATGAAGTTGTTCTTTCATAACTAGCAAAAATGATATTACAGTTTTCATTCAATTCTTATAAAAAAAACTTACTATAGGTTGGGAGTGGTCGTGTAACTTTAATTTTAGCATTAACTACATTAATTTATTTTTGTCAATATGATAGATGTACGTATGAAGTGCAACTAACCTGGGATAATGGAGTGATGAAAAAATGATAGACACAATTAAAGAAAAAAATACAATAAAAAATTAAATCTAACACAAAACACATTCCAAATAGGGCAAAATAAGAAACGGAAAAAAAAAAAGAAAAAAAGGAGAGAGAGCAGATGGGAAAAAAACTGAAGGGAAGAGAGAAGATGAGAGGGAGCTATAGAGAGTGAAAGATCAGGAGGAGTTAACTCTACGTCTTTCTCTACCTAAATTTTTTTTATGTACATATATAAATTTTATATTTGCATCGGTAATTTAAAATTTTGAACACCATGTCAAAAGGTTGGTATTTGTCATTGCTAAAATTAGTAGCTTATGAATTGTAACTTGTAGTAAAAGTTGTAAGTGTTTGGTAAAAATTATAACTTGTAGCTGAAATAGAATGAAAATTAGTTATAAGTTGTAGTAGAAGTTATAGGTGTTTGAAAAACTTATAACTAATAATTAAAATTAATAGTATGAAGTTAAAAGGTATTAGTAATAGCTTTGCCAAACACTCAATAAATAAATACTATGAATTTTTAATTTTTGTACATCCATTAAAAAAGATAAATTTAATAGTATTGATAACGAGATTATTATGCAACGATTTTAAAATATGATAAGACATCGAAGACAATTATAAAAGTCCATCCATTTGCAAGCTTTTTGTGCAAACAATAGTATAAATATATTAAGTTTATTTTATTTTTTGTGATTTAAGAAGTTTGAATTAATTAATTGCCTGTCATAAAAAATATTTTTGGAGTCATCACTGTTGATATACTTCGGTTATAGTCATTTTAGGCCGCATTATATGTACTCATAACTAGTTATAATTTGTATTTAGTTAATTATCTCAACTTTATTTTTTTATTATTTCAACTTTGATTTTAGTGATGTTAATTTTTAAACTCAGTTCTCTAGTTATTTCAATTTTTTTTAAAGTAATCTCAAGTTTAACTCTTATACATATAAATTTAAGTTTAATTACAAAATACATGTATAATATACACTTAAATAGTATGTGCATGTGCCCATAAACATGTGTGTGAACTGTGAACTCTGCGTTATGAAGCAAAAGATTCATAAAGCTGCTGTTGGTAATTGTAGGTAGCTTTGAATCTAAAACAAGGAATTCCTTTTTATGGAAATTTATGTTTGGACTAGTTATTTTTTATTTTTTTTGTAGATTTTTTAGTTTTTTGGTTTTTTTTTTTTAAAAGTAGATGTAAAAATAAATAAAAAACTAACTTAGGCTAAATAAATAAATTTTTAAAGAATTTTTTTAAAAAAAAATCTCCCAAAAAAAAAAAGCTATTCTAAACATAGGCTTAGCCTATGCTTAACACTAGCCTGCATTTGAAAGGATGATTATAAAATTCAAAATGGAAATTTTTTTTTCTCAGGTAGCTTCCTATTCTTACATACATTATAGTCCCTCTTTCTCTTTTTTTGATTTTTAATTGTTTCTTTTTTCCTCATGACGGCAATGATGCTGATGATTCTGCCAGAGGCACGAAACTCAGCCAATTAGGCTGAACCTGACTTGTAATAATTGTAACGGCAAAAGAAAATGAAAGAATAAATTGTAATAAAAGTTGTTGATATTTAAAAAAATTATAATTTATGATTAAAATTAGTAGTAAAAAATTAAAAATTACTTACAATAATTTTGATAAACACCCAATTAATAGTGTTTGATGATGGAGTGGAAAACATTTTTATTAAAATGACCTACATTTACTTATTAAGTGAAAGAGAAAAGTAACACATTTAGTTGTTGTGTATTTCACATTTTTTTAGAAGTATTACTGAAGTAATAATGTATAACACTTTGAGAATATCTAATAATTTGTCTGTTGGTTTTCCTTTGTTAAATCGGCATTCCGCATTGTTTTGAAAAGATTCAGGCTTGGTTTGAGATAATGATTTGCTAATGGTATTTTATTTATTTTTTATTTTAGCATTTTTTTCAATTATTGGATCAAAATTTTTTTTTTGAAATCCTCTCGTCGAAAGATTTTAGTAATTTTTGTTTGTTTCATTTTTAGAAACGGTTTATAACTTTTAAATTTTTTCAATTTATTTTCATTTTTAGTAAAATTTTAAAATTTTTTGGTAATAAGATCTTATTTTGGTCTCATTTGATAATTTGGTTTTAAGTTAACTTTTTTTGTTTTAAGTTATTTTAAGTTAAATAACTAAAAAATTTATTTAATAAATTTTAAGAGTCGCTTAAAGTAAAAGGTAACAAGCCACATTTCCTTGTTTCCTACTAACCACACTAACTTTGTTTGTCACATCTAACCACTAACCACTAACTTTGCAAGATATATACGCTTTGTAATTTTATTTTTTACAACGTATTGTAACTTTCAATAACCTAAATTTGGGTGTAATGTAAATAATACAATTTGGTTATGTAATATGGTTAAAAGGTAAATTATATTTGGGTTTATGTGTGGATAGAAGTATAAATTTTGTGAAACTAATTAATGTATATAAAGTGTTTGAATGAATTAATAGCAGTGTAATTTATGCATTTTAAGTTTTTGTATAATTTATAATATAATTTATTTAATTAATTCATAATTCAAATTGTATGCGCATCACGTGTACCGTTAATAGATATTACATATCATTTGACAAACAGTGGGTGATTTGAGATAGTTATAGTTTGTAACAAAACACAGTGGTTGATTCCCCATATGTACATGCATCAAATATGTTGTTCGTCACGTCAAGCACATGATGGTCGATCTGTTTAGGTTTTATCTGAAACGTTGGCAAAATCATTTTGTCATGCCATGAAACTAAACCTCATTAATAATCATTCAATTAATGAGGGACCTTAAAGAGTAAAAAAAAAATTGTGAAACTAAGGTTATGTTCGTTTCAACGTAACATATTTTTGGATAAAATATTTTATGTATTTTTTAATATTCGTTTAACAAAAAATTAGTAAAATAAATTTTTAGAAGTAAAATATTTTATATCATAAGATAAAAATGTTTTTCTTTTAATAAATTGATAAGTTATTTTTCATTTTTTAAGAGGCATGTCTTGAATTTGATTCTTCTTAAATTTGTAATTTTTTTAAATTGATTTCTAAAACGAAAATATATAAGCCAACAACAATTGGGGTTTTTGTTTGAAATAGCTTTTTTAAAGGTATTTTTTTCGTCTTTAATGATTTTTTTACGTTATTTCAAATAATTATACATTTAAAATTTTTTTCGTTATGAAAAATAAAAAATATAAAAAATGACTAAGATTTTTTTTTAAAATTCATATAAGACCAAAAAGCCTTAAAAAGACATTTTAAGACCTTTTAAATCCTTTTTTTTTGTCTTTAGAGAAATTGTTTAACGTTAGTTCAAATAATGATATACTTTTTAAATTTTTCTTGTTATAAGAAACTAGAAAAGTAAAAAAAAAACTAAATTTATTTTAAAAAAAACTCATATAAGAAGAAAAAAAACCCTAAAATAAGCTTTTTAAGTAATTTTTTCGTTTTTAGTGAATTTTTTTAACATTATTTTAAATAATGATACTTTTTAAACTTCTCTTTACAACTCTAGACAAAACATCATATACTTTTAGATTTATTTATAATGATAAATTAAAAATGTAAAAAATCTAGTTCAAAGAATTATAAAAAAACGAAAAAAAGTCATAAAAAAAATTACATGAAAAGTCATTACAAACAGTAACGAAGCTTCAAGAGACATCGGATCAGATCCAATTATTTTTTTATAACTTTATTGTGAAGAATACCTTATTTCAATCTAACAATAAAGAACTTTATTTTGAAAATACTTTTTCTTATATAAGCCAAACACTAAAAAATAAAAATAATAAAATAATTTTTTTATAAAAATATTTTACATTGAAACGAACGAAGCAGAATAGAATTTGTTTTGGTGCAAAGAATTAGCCTCGGATGCCAATGCCATGTGGCCAAAACTTTTTCTTCAACGCCGCTTCTGCTAGTTTTTTTTTTCGGTGAATAGAATTTTTTTGATTTATACAATATGAAATTGTTGGGATTTGAACACTAATTCCCGAACGCGAACGGAAGCAAACCACGTACAAAAAAGCAGAAAATAAATAACACCGAGGATTTACGTTGTTCGAACCACACCGGCCTACGTCCACGAGTGAGAGAGAAAACTATTTCACTATAACGAATGAGAAAAAGTACAAAACCCAACTCCCTTCTATCTACTAGCTAACCTCTCAATTTTTCTCACACCCAATATGAGACCATAACTATCCTATTTATAGGAGACTACCAAAACAGAAGCTGTTAAAACAACAATAGGACAGCTGCTAAATCAACAATAGAAAAGTTGCTAAATGACCAATAGGACAGATGCTAAATAAATCTAGCTGTTAAATCTGATATTGTGATTCGACTTAATCCCAACAATCTCCATCTTGGCTCGAATCTTTCATCCATCTTAAAGAACTGTCGGCAATACTCGACCTGCACGCCTTTTCCCTTTTGATATGCATGTAGCCTTCTGGTAAGACGAAGGATCTCCACCTTAACTTGAATTCTCCAAACCACCGAGAAGATAATCAGCATCACTGTCGATTCTACCGTCGTCGTCGTTGATCTGCCACACCCAAACAGTATGGCCCACACCTCTACACCGACGTACCCGCACCCCAACCCGGGTGCCCCACAAAGCTTACTACTTTGTAGAAGAACGCGGCCCCATCTCTCCCCCTTTGTGCACACAATTGGAGAGATCACCGCCACTAACCAAATCAAAAGCAAATGAGACTCGCTTCTGTCGAGGTGTACACATGTCCGTCACGCCTGTTGTTTTAGTCTCGTTGCTCGGAGCTTTCATGTGAATATTCAACAACTGTTGCTCTTGCATCTTGTCGGCATCCTGCACGTAATCTGATTTGCTCACCTGCGCACTTGTACTACCTCGTCGCTTTCGTGTACCCCTGCGCATATTTCGTGTGCTTTTTCGCAACTGTTGTTCACTCCGATCACCCTTACACTCTTTCCGTGTACGTCGTCTACCTGTATACTCATCTGATGTTTGGCAGTAGCTCCACCTGTCACAACATTCTCTTCGAGCCTATATAGGTTGTCAATCATCTGTCCCTACAGTACATCACTGTTTTTCTTTGAAACCCAAAGAACTCCACCTCCAGATGAGAACCCGCAATCTCTCGAATCCAGCATCCTGAGAGAAATCAAGTTCTTCCTTAGATTCGGCACATGTCTAACCCCAGTCAAGATCAAAACAGTCCCATCAAGCCTACAAAACCGCACTGTCCATATACCGACAACTTTGCTCATTGCATTGTTAGCCATCCTGACAGTATCCCCATCGCATGCCTGATACGTATCAAAAAACTCTCTGACTACACACATGAAACGAACACCTAGAATCTAATATCCAATCTGATTTGCTCATACATGAAGTAACTGTGAGCACCTCTGATTCTTCATAATCGAAGCCCTCTATAACTGCTATACTTGATGATTGTTCTTTTTCCTTGTCTGTCTTGTACTTTAGACAATTCCTCTTCAGATGACCTTCCTTGTCACAATAGTAGCACTTCACTTTGTAACCTCTCGAGTTGGAACGACCTTTTTTCTTGGATCCATCTTGCTTCACTGTAGCCCTGCCTTTGACTTCTCCACTGCCTGATGCAACAATGATGCCCTCTCCCTGTGATCTGTTACTCTCCCTCTTATTCAACATCTCATGAGATATGAGAGCAGCAACAATCTCATCTAACCCAAGGGTATCCTTTCCAAATATCAATGTAGTCCTCAGATGCTCATATGATGAAGGCAATGAAACCAACAGGAGAATTACTTTATCCTCATCTTCAATCTTGACGCAGATTGAATCCAATTCCGTCAGTATCCTGTTGAATTCGTCCCAGTGCTCCATAAAGTTCGCTTCCTCTGTCATCTGAAGTGCATATAGCTGTTTCTTTAAAAATAACCGATTTGTCAATGTCTTAGACTTGTACTTGCTCTCCAACTTAGCACAGAGTTTCGCCGGATCGCTTTCGTTGATGACTTCCCGAAGAGTATTGTTACAGAGATACAACTGAATTGTACTGTTCGCCAAGTCCCGCATCTCTTTCCACTCTACATTCTTCATTGTTTATGATTTCTCTAACTTATTTCTGATAGCCTTTATCAGTCCTTCACGCGTTAAAATATTTTTCACCATTTGCTGCCATAAAGTGAAGTCGTTGTGGCCATTAAAAGGTTCAATCACGAAACCTGAACTTTTTAACGTCATTATATTTGTCTGACAATCTTCATAATCTGAACTCGTTACAATAACAGATATGTGTATTCCTTGTTCCACGCAGCCCAAATCAAATCTGATTGTACCCGATCACACCCGATCAATCCCAATCTAAGCTGATTTGTCCAATCCAAATAAATGATGCAGAAATCAAAAAATTTGACCATATCGATGAATTCGCAGCACCCAAAAACCTTAGGAGACATCGCCCCTGTGCTCCGATCAACCACTACAGCTTCGAATCATCCACCGTCGGCTCTGATACCACTTGTTGGGATTTAAACACCAATCCCCGAACACGAACGGAAGCAAACCACGCACAAAAAAGCAGAAAATAAATAATACCGAGAATTTACGTGGTTCGGTCCACACCGGCCTACATCCGCGAGCGAGAGAGAAAAATATTTCACTATGACGAATGTGAAAGAGTACAAAACCCAACTCCCTTCTCTCTACCAGCTAGCCTCTCAATTTTTTAACACCCAATATAAGACCCTAACTATCCTATTTGTAGAAGACTACCAAAACAGAAACTGCTAAAATAACAATAAGACAGCTGCTAAATCAATAATAGGAAAGCTGCTAAATGACCAATAAGACAGCTGCTAAATCTGATATTATAATTCGAGTCAATCCCAACAGAAATTATAAAATTATACATTTTTTGAACACCCACTACGACTTTAAATTGTCAACCGTCGGTTCTAATACCACTTATTGAGATTTGAGCACCAAGTTCTAAAAGTAAACTGAAGCAAAAATTTATGCACAAAAAAATAGAAAATAATTAATACCGAAGATTTACATAATTCGGCCCACACCGGTCTAAGTCCACGAGCCAAAGAGATAATCCAATATATAATCGTAGATCATACAATTACGAGAGAGATAATTCACTATTTCGTTTCTTCGCTCGAGGATTACTCTCGTACATCTGATATTTTTGCACCTCTTTTTACATCTTTATTCTATTTGACCGAACTCTTCACATAACGATTAAAATTATATAGTCCTATTTATAGGTAAATTTAAAAAATTCTAGTCCTATATAATTATAAAGTTCTATACGCATTAAACTTCTTATAAATTTATAATTCTGATAAAGCCTAATTCAAATATATATAAATAAATGATTAATTATATAAATTCGCAAAATATATTAGAGATACCCAACATTGACAATGAAACATAACTTCCGTGATGGAGAGAGAATAGTTCCATGAGGTCAACGTGAAGCCATTCCTAAGTGTAGATGTGCTTGAACATGCCACTTATTCAAGGCATTACGACCATGTGCTCCGTAATTCTTTGCAAGTCTTCCATTCGGTATATCATATTTATGTTTGAATATCTTGAAAAATTTATATATTATTATTATTAATTGTTTTAATAAATTGTATGTGTTAAAAAAAATATACAGTGATATTTATGTGCATTCATTTGTTAAGGTACTTAATGAATTTATGTCAAGTCTGATCGCTCAGGCTGCTATACTTTTTGGTTATGGTATGTTATTTTTAGATCCAACAATAGGACTACTTGAAAGACCGATCGATAGACCGATCGATCTGTTTTTAGACCGATGATGGTTCGATCAGTCTATGCGGAGATGCCTTTATAAGCTGCTAGGGTTGTAGCAGCCGTCAAGTTTTGATTTTTTGTTCTTCTGTGATATTCTGTAATCTCTCTCCCAGAACTTCTTCTCCTTTGTAATCTCCAATCATATAGTGAAAGTGTGTAATCTCGTGGAAGTAGACACAGATTGTCGAACCATGTAAACCTTGTCTTTGTGCGTGGATTGTCATTTTCTCTCTTCTTCATTTTTATTACGTGATTTGTGTGATTGTTGTTGTTCTTGGGCGGGATCAGTGATCGTGTTCTAATCCCCAACAACTGGTATTAGAGCTCTGAGTTAGAAGGCTGACGAATACACATGGCAAAAGAAGGCAGATCGACAGAAATCAAGAAGTTTGATGGTACAGACTTCGATTATTGGAGGATGCAGATAAAAGACTATCTGTACTTACCGCTCTTGGGATCCAAACTAGAGGGCATGAAGGATGCGGATTGGGCGTTACTTGACAGACAGGCGTTGGGAGTCATCAGATTAACGTTGTCCCGATCGGTAGCCTATAACGTAATCAAGGAGAAGACTACGGCGGATATGATGACGGCACTGTCAAGTATGTATGAGACGCCGTCGACAAACAATAAAGTACACCTCATGAAGAAACTTTTTAACCTAAAAATGGCTGAGGGTACACCCATTGTATAACACCTAAACGAATTTAATACCATCACAAATCAACTATCTTCAGTGGATATTAGTTTTGATGATGAAGTCAGGGTCTTGATTGTGTTGGCCTCATTGCCAAACAGCTGGGAGGCTATGAGAACGACAGCGAGTAACTCTGTTGATAAGAACAAACTAAAGTATGACGTTGTCAGGGATTTAATATTGAGCGATGAGGTTCTAGGAGCGATTTGGGTGAGGTATCTAATTTAGGATCGAATGCTGGTACGGTATTAAATATTGAGGCACGAGGTAGAGGTAATGACATGAATTAGAATAAGGGCAGGTCTAAATCTAGAAGAGACAGAAGCAAGTCCAGGTCGGGACGACAGACATAATGCTGGGGTTGTGGCAAGACTGGGCATATAAAAAAGAACTATACGGAGCGAAAGAAGAAGGCTGATGGTGAGTCAGTCAATGCTGTGACAGAGAATGGCCAGGTTACCTTGCTCCTATCGATTGATAGCCCCATTGATTCGTGGGTATTGGATTCAGGAGCATCCTTTTACACGACGGCACACCAAGAGATTATGAAAAATTATATTGTCGGTGACTTTGGTAAGGTATATTTGGCAAACGGAAAGGCGTTAAACATCGTAGGTACAAGCGACGTTAGAATTAGAGTACCGAACGGGTTAGTGTGGAAGATACAGAAGGTATGGCATGTACCTAAGCAGATGAGAAATTTAATTTTAGTTGTACAGTTAGATGCTGAAGGTCATTCAGTGACCTTTGTTTGTGGTACGTAAAAAGTCACCAAAAGAGTTATGGTAGTGGCTCGAGGAACGAAGATAAGTATTCTGTACATAACTACTAGTGCAAGGGATACAGTGGCATTGGCAGATAGCAGTTCAGACATGAATTTATGGCATCAAAGGCTGGGGCACATGAGCGAGAAAGGGATGAAAATTCTGCAGTCAAAGGGCAAGTTGCTGGGTTTGAAGTCTGTGAAATTTGATTTGTGTGAGGGTTGCATCTTCGGGAAGCAGAGGAAGGTCAGCTTTCTGAAAGGCGGTAGGACACCAAAGTCAGACAGGCTATAGTTGGTACACACAAATCTGTGGAGTCCTTCCCCATTGCATCCCTTGGAGGCTCACAGTATTATGTGACATTCATTGACGACTCCAGCTGGAAGGTATGGGTTTATCTTCTGGAGCACGAGTCTGATGTGTTTGGAAATTTTAAGAAGTGAAAGGCTTTAGTTGAGACTGAGACCGGATTAAAGTTGAAGTGTTTGAAGTCAAATAATGGAGGTGAATACACAGACGGAAGATTCAGAGATTTTTGCGCAGCTAGTGGAATCAGGTAAAAGAAAATCATTCCAGGAATGTCACAGCAGAATGTTGTGGCTGAGCGGATGAACCAGAGACTAAATAAGAGAGCTAGAAGCATGAGACTGCATTCTGGATTGCCAGACTATTTTTAGGCTGATGCAGTGAACACAGTAGCCTACCTTCTAAATTTGAGACCATTAGTACCGTTAGGATTCAGAATTCTAAAGGAGGTCTGGAGCAAAACAGAGGTAAACTTATATTTTTTGAAAGTCTTTGGTTGCACATCATATGTTCATGTTGATTCTGATGCTGTAAGTAAATTGCAACCAAAGTCTAGGAAATGTTATTTCATTGGTTATGGAGATGACGAGTTTGGCTACTGGTTTTGGAATGACAAAAATCGAAAGATCATCAAAAGCAGGAATGTGATTTTTAATGAACATGTGCTGTATAAGGATAAGTCAAAGGCTGAGACAGATAGTGTGTTGTCGGAGACGAATAAATTCGAGTTTATTGACTTGGATGATATTTCTGAGAGAGCCAAACAAAATGGGGATGAGGAAGATAAGGAGAACGTAAACTCATAGGTGAAACATAATACACCAGTGACAGTAGTCCGGAGGTCTTCTAGGAACATCAGGCTGCAATAACGATTTTCGCCATCCCTGTTCTATATTCTGCTCACTGACAGTGGTGAGTCAGAGAGTTATGCAAAAATCTTATAGATCGAGAGTTCGATGAAGTGGGAGTCAGCAATAAAAGATGAAATGAATTCTCTGCTGACAAACCAGACATAGGAGCTGACTAGATTGACAGCTAAAAAGAAGACTTTGCACAACAAGTGGATATACAGAGTGAAAGAATAACATGATGGCAACAGGCGCTATAAGGCAAGGTTAGTTGTCAAGGAATTTTAGCAGAAGGAAGGAGTTGACTTCACTGAAATATTCTCTTCGGTTGTGAAGTTGACAACGATCAGAACAGTGCTGGGAATTGTAGCTGCAAAGAATCTGTTTCTGGAGCAGTTGGATGTCAAGACTGCGTTTCTTCATGGTAAGTTGGAAGAAGATATCTACGATGAGCCAGCCTGAGGGATTTACAGTGAAAGGTAAGAAAGATATGGTTTGCAAATTGAAGAAGAGCCTGTATGGTCTGAAACAATCTCCAAGGCAACGATACAAGGAGTTTGATAGCTTCATGCAGAGTATCAGGATTACCAGGCTAGAGACAGATCATTGCTGTTATGATATGCTCGTTGTTGGGCCGTGAATCGAGGAGATCAACAAGCTAAAAAAGCAGCTGCCAAAGTAATTTTCCATGAAAGATTTGGGAGCTGCCAAGCAAATCCTTGAAATGAGGACAGTCAGAGACAGAGCCCTAGGAACCGTGAGACTATCTCAGACAGAATATGTGAAGAAGGTGCTAAGCAGGTTCAACATGGATGGTGCAAAACCTATCAGTACACCCTTAGCTAGCAATTTCAGGCTAACTAAGGATCAGTCTCCAAGGACAGAGCAGGAGTAGGAACACATGAGCAAAGTTTCTTATGCATCGACTATTGGTAGCCTAATGTATGCTATGGTCAATACCAGACCAGATATCGCACATGCCGTGGGAATAGTCAGCAAATACATGAGCAATCCAAGAAAGCAGCATTGAGATGTTGTCAAATAGATTTTGAGAAATTTGAAGGGGACTATAGATACGCCCTTGTATTTCACAAGGACAAGATTGAAGTTACAAGGCTACGTGGATCCGGACTTAGCAGGCGATGTTGACAGTAGGAAGAGCATCACTTGGTTTGTTTACACTTTGGGGGGCACAACAGTGAGTTGGGCTTCAAAGTTGTAGAAGATTGTGACACTCTCTACTACAGAGGCAAAGTATATTGCAGTAACAGAGGCTGAAAAGGAGATGGTATAGTTGCAAGATTTCTTGGATGAGTTAGGTAAGAAGGTTGACAGAGGGACGCTCTACAGTGATAGCCAGAGTGCTATCTTTCTTGTCAAAAACCAAGCATTCCACTCCACGACGAAGCACATATAACTGCAGTGTCACTTCATTCGCTCGTTACTGGACAGCAGTCAGTTAAATCTTGAGAAGATTTGCGGGGCGAAGAATCTAGCTGATATGTTGACAAAAGGCGTCAACATTGACAAACTGAAGTTGTGCTCGGCTTTAGTTGGTCTTCAAGGTTATAAGATGGAAGGCTAGATCACACCGGGTTGATTGGTTGTGTTGGTGGTTTCAAGGTGTTGATGAGTTTGATGAGATTTCTCAAGGCTTGGAGTGGTTTTACTTCAAGTACGAAAATTGTTGAGCCAAATGTGAAGAAAAATCATTTTTAATGGTAAACCGATCGATCGGTGGTGTTTGTAGACGAGAAACCAAGAGCAGCGCAAGACCGCTTGATAGACCGATCGTCCGTCTTTAGACCGATCGATCCGTCTATAAGACCGATCGATCAGTCTATGCGGGGATGCCTTTATAAGCTGCTAGGGTTGCAGCAGCCGTCAAGTTTTGATTTTTTGTTCTTCTGTGATATTCTGTAACTCTCTCCTAGAACTTTTTCTCATTTGTAATCTATAATCATATAGTGAAAGTGCGTGATTCCGTGAACGTAGGTACAGATTATCGAACCACGTAAATCTTGTATTTGTGCGTTGATTGTCTCTTTCTCTCTTCTTCATTTTTATTCTGTAATTTGTGTAATCGTTGTTATTCTTGGGCGGAATCAATAATCGTGTTTTAATCTCCAACATAAATAAATTTTATTTAGTTCAAAGCCACTTTAATTCATGATTTATTAGTCATTTGGTTTAAAGCTACTTAAAGTCGCTTTAAACTAATTAAATTTTTTAGTTTTTAAATTACAAGAAGTGTTATTTTTTATTATTTAACTTAAAATTATTTATAAAAAAAGGAAGAAGAAAAAACACTCATTTTTAAGCCCCAAAACCAGAATCATGGTACAGTTGCTCCAGACAATAGCCGGGCAAGGCAAAATCAGGCGGCGGTGGACCAGTAATAATATTAAAATAAATTTGTGCACTTATTTAATAAAGTAGGTGAGAATACTCACGTGAAAATACTAAAATAAATTTGTTTATTTGCCTGATAAAGTGGGTAAAAATAGTCATTCTTTTAGTGGGTGAAAATATTAACTCTATTATTGGTATAAATTATAAATTTTGCTATTAAATTACGTGTAATTATTTAATAGTTTCATAATACCATGTAATATTATTAATTTATATAATATTTTTATCCAATTATATACTTAAAATATTTCGCGTAGAATAATATTAACTCATTTTTATTGAGTAAATAGAAGATAAGAAAGACATATTTAGTATGCATTGTACATTTTTATTTACAAAAAATATCATATAAATAATGTTAGAATTTTGTGAATTTATTGGCCATTGAATTTCAGAATCTAATAGCAGAATTCAATTGACAATTGAATCCTGGAAATCAATACTATTCATGGCTATTGATTCCCCTGTAACTCCCTTCATAATGGAAGGTATATATATATACTGTCATCTCATTCAGAGGAAAAGAGGCAAGAAAGGAGAGAAGAAGAGACAGTACGGAGAAAAGTAGACAGAGCAAAGGTTACAGGAAAAACAGTAGAGGTGAGAAATGAGAGATACAACTCAGATTATATTGCAAACTGTAAGAGAGAGAAAGACAGACGGAGTACGTTCGTAGCCGATCATTGGTGGTGCTCCAACGATCGTATAGCCGTTTTATCCTGTGAAAGTGACGCCGGTGGAAAACCTACAACACCCTCGGTAGGCGGTGAATCATTCTTAAGGAAACTGCGTTTGCAGGA
>JAULJZ010174246.1:5569-23709 GCA_032270985.1 Heliamphora pulchella
ATATATAAATATATATATATATATATATATATATATACACACACACACACACACACACACATAATCGAATATACAACTCATGTGAAACAAATATCGAGAATAGTCGTAGTTCTTACCTCTTGGATGATAGATTCTCAAGAAAACGGCCCTAACAAGCTTCAATCAACCGAATCTTCTAACCGTACGATGAGAACGAGCTTCCAACATCAAGCTCAAGCCTCCAATGGATGTCTACTCGGGAGGGAACCAAGAAACCTACTCTAATGGAACAAGAAAGCTCCAAGAGATCACCCAAATTAGCCCTATGGTTCAAGTTTTAGCTTAGAGAGAGAGGGGGAATGAGAACGTGAAGGAAAAAGCCCCAAACCCGACTTTTAAATATGTGCCCGACACGGTCCGTTGGGACGCCATCCAGACGCAAAACCTTCTAGTCCATTTTCGTCCGAACGCCTATATTTTCGTCCAGACGCAACTCTCCAAATGCGAGATTGCTTTGTTATTCTGACTTTAAACGAGCATATCTCCTTTATTTGAACTCTGAATAGGATTATTCTTGTGCCTAAATTGAAGCCCCGAAAGTCTACTTTCCAATGGTTCTAGCCTCATAACCTGATTCATTTTATACAAAGAGTTATGAATAGATTAGTGGAGGCATGTTAGTTTTATTCACTCATTTTTGCATATTTTTTGCCAAACTTCTTTTGGAACATTATTTTCTTCACCGAACACGCCATAACATGTTTTAATTAGTCACCGGATCCCTTCAAACATGCTCAAGTTTTAATTCTCATGCACGATTTACACACTTAACCATTTTCCACCGAATATATCGTAATATGGTTTCATTAATTCTTACAAATAAAAAATGACCGGGTCCCTACAACCTCCCACACTTAGGAGATTTCATCCCCAAAATTACACATGCATCAAAAATCAAACAACTCGGGGTATGCTTTATGAACTTCTAACTCTCGCTCCCATGTAGCCTCTTTAACACTGTGGTGAAGCCACAAAACCTTCACGTAGGTGATAGTTCTACCCCTTAGGACTTGCTCTTTGGTGTCGAGAATTCTTACCGATCTCTCCTCATAGGTAACATCATCCTCTACTCTCAACTCGGTCTAATCTAAGACATGAGATGGGTCCAATTTATACTTGCACAACATGGACACATGGAAAATGTTATGTACGGATGCTAGATGTGCTGGCGATAACTTCTCACTCTTCCCGAACCTCATCAAACCCTTCCATGGCGAGACCTTAAAAAACACGTGGTCTCCTACCTCAAACACTAACGGTCTCATCCTCTTATCTGCATAACTTTTTTGATGAGTCTACGCGGTCACTAAATGTTTACGGATTGTGATAATCTTCTCTATGATCTCTTGTACAAGCTCAGGCCCCAACATCGCCTTCTCCCCAACATCTGTCTAACATACGAGTGACCTACAAGGTCTATCATACAAGGCCTCAAAAGGTGCCATCTCAATGCTTGATTGGTAGCTGTTATTATAGGCAAACTCTACTAACGGCAAATGGTCTTCCCATGACCCACGAAAGTCTAGCACACACATTCTCAACATATCCTCCAGTATCTGAATGGTGCGCTCTGATTGGCCATCTATCTGAGGGCAAAAAGAAATACTGAGAAGTAGACTCGTTCCTATGAAGGACTGCAGACTCTGTTAAAAGCGTGATGTAAAATGGGAATCTCGATCTGAGATGATAAAAACAAGTACTCCATAGAGTCTGACAATCTCACCAACAAAAAGCTTGCTAAGCTTATCAACTGAATCTGTCATGCTGATAGAAAGGAAGTGCGCAGACTTGGTCAATCAATCCACCACAACCCACAAGGCATCACGCCCTTTTGGCAACTTAGGAAGTCCCAATACAATGTTCATGGTAATATTCTCCTATTTGCACTCGGACACAAGCAAAGGCTACAACATACCCACCGGACTCTAATACACGGCCTTCACCTACTAGGAGGAAAAACAACGTGAATTGAAAAGAACAACATCCATCTTCATGCCCCACCACCAAAATTGCCTACGTATCCCATGATACATCTTGGTGCCTCCCTGATGCACCGCTAAGCGAAAGTGATGAAAATCATGAAGCGTGTCACCACGACACGATTTAGGCACAAAGATCCTTCTAGCAAACCTTAAACTCTGGTCGGAGTGGATAGCCCACTCCTTGGCATCCTCGCCGCTCAAAACTCTCTCTCTAAACATCAAACTCTCTGCATACTGTCGATGAGCCTCCACAACACGCTAAACGAGAACGGGCTGAGACACTATCGTAAACAATGTAGCATAATTGTCGGACCTACTAAGGCATAAGTCATACTCACTAATCTTTCCGAGCATATTCCACTCTCTCATGGCAACATGGACTAACGAACTTAAAGACTTCTGACTTAGGGCATCAGCTACCACGTTGGCCTTACTCGGATGGTACTGTAAATCAAAGTTGTAATCTCCCAAGAACTCCATCCACCTTCTTTGTCAGAAGTTCAAGTCCTTCTGCGAAAATAAATACTTCGAGCTCTTATGGTCCGAGAACACCTCAAAGTGTTCTCCACACAAATAGTACCTCCAAGTCTTCAGAGCAAAGACCACTGCTGCAAGCACCAAATCATGGGTAGGGTAATTCTTTTCATGAATCTTCAATTGTCGTGACCCATAGGCGACTACCTTGCCTTCTTGCATCAACATGCAACCCAGTTCCTTGTGTGACGCATCACAATACACAACATAGCCAAGTCCCCTCTCCGGTACAATCAAGATAGGTGCACTAGTTAATCTCTCCTTCAAGGTCTATAAGGCAAACTCACAATTGTCGGTCCACGCAAACTTAACTCCCTTCCACGTGAGGTGCGTCAGAGGTACTGCAAGTCTAAAATAGTTTTTCAAAAATCATCGGTAGTAACTTGCCATTCCGAAGAAGCTTTGAATCTCAAACACGTTCTTCGGCCTCTCGCAACACATCACCGCTTCAATCTTAGAGGAGTCCACCGCTACTCCATCTCCCGAAACTACATGCCCTAAAAACTTCACCTCGAGTAACCAGAACTCACACTTATCATATTTTGCATATAACCGATGTTCCTACAACAACTGGAGAGCAATCCTCAGATGCTTAGCATGCACCTCCTCAGATGGTGAATAGATGAGGATGTCATCTACGAACACTACCACAAACTTATCAAGGTATGGTTAAAAGATGCGGTTCATGAGATCTATGAATGTCATCAGTGCGTTAGTCAGTCTAAATGGCATGACCAAAAACTCAAAGTGCCCATATCGAGTGTTAAAAGCGTTATTTGGGATGTCCTCCTCCTTAACCCTCAATTGATGGTAGCCCGATCTCAAGTTGATCTTCAAAAAATAACACGAACCCTTCAATTGGTCAAATAAGTCGTAAATGCGGGGCATAGGGTACTTGTTCTTAATAGTCACATGGTTTAATTTATGGTAATCTATACAAAGGCACAAGTACCCATCCTTCTTCTTTGCAAACAACGTCGGTACTTCCAAAGGTGGCATACTAGGATGAATGAACCTTTGTCCAACAACTCCTAAACCTGCACATTCAGCCTTAGTAGCTCGGCCGGCGAGAAACAGTATAATGGAATAAAAATGGGGGTGGTTCCAAGGATAAGGTTAATAGAAAACTCAACTTCCCGCTATGGTGGAAGCTCGAATAGATCGTCCGAAAAAACATTCAAAAACTCACAAACTATGGGGGGAAACTCTCCATGTGTCAGACAAGTCTCACTCGTAGATAGGACTAAGAAAAGGAGGCTGAGGCTACCTCGGTCTCGTAAACAAAGAGGTCTAGGCACTAAACTGTCATCCTGATCATCCACAAAAAAGAAGGAATCTCCTTCTCCCTCCGGTGTGCGAACAAACACTCGATGTCGATCACAATCAATGAAAGCATGGAAAATGATAAGTCAATCCATCCCTATGATGATATCGAAAGGAGCCATATCAAGAGAATGAAATCAAATACTAGGTGGCGATCGATGACCTCTATCTCACAGGCTCTACACACATCTCTCAACATGGTAGCCCTGCCAATCGGCGTCTCTACACACAAGGCACTACCCAATATGTCTACCTCTAACCCTAATGTTGATGCAAATGCAGATGAGATGAATGAATGCGATGCTCCCATATCTACAAGAACACTAGCCCCATAATGGTACACTAAGAAGGTACCTCAAATGATCGACGGGCTGGCAGCGGTATCTGGCACGGCAAGTTCCACTGAAGTGCTGGGTTCTATGAGAGCATACACTCGGCCTTAATTCCCCTCGTTTGGTCTACTACCTCCCCTAGCTCCCGACTGCTGCACTAGCTGGGCCAAAGTAGCCCATTCTGTTGTCTTCCCCGACTGCACTCCTAACTGCTGCTATGACTGCCCATAGCTCTGTTGCTCCTAAGGTGTCTGTCCCTGATGTACTTCTAAAGCACCCTAACCACTCCCTCCCTAAGGGTAATCTCGGCTCATATGACCTGCCTGGCTACACTGATAACAAGAATATAAGGCCTTTCCCTGAATTTAACTCTGTTATGGGAATTCCCTAACACGATGTCCCTGTTGTTGGCATAAGAAGCAAATTGGCCTTCGACGCTCAGAACGTCCTGATGAACCCATCGATGGTGCGGGTGCTGATCGTAGCGGTGGCTGGGACCGCATAGGGTAAGAACTCGAACCCCTAGATTTTTGCCTCTTCAATTGGCTTTCCTCTGACTATGCATCAGAGTCCCCTTGATGCGATCCTATCCTTGATGGGGGTCAAAGACCCCGCTCAAACCGCTTGGCACGTAACTCTTCCATTGACACCATTTCTGGTGCAAATCGCGATAGATTCGCAAACTTGGCCTCATATTGGGTTACTGATGGGTACCCTGGATGAGGAAAAGAAACTCCTCATGATAGATATCTCTCGATGATCCTAAGAAATATTTCTCTAGGAAGATCCGAGTGAAAGCGGTCTACATGCCCTCCATAGTGGTCTTGGCAAACTTTCACCACCCCCTCGCATCCTCCCAAAGTTAGAACACCGCCAACTTTACCCGTAACTCATCCTCTCCAATCTCTAGGGTATCGAAGATCATAGTGGTTACCTCTAACCACTCAGTGGCAACCTTGGCGTCCAGCTCCCCAGAAAAAGTTGGAGGGTCTAACCACTAGAACTCACTCATTGCCACAGTAGCCCTTGGCTCGAGAGCCCTAGTCTCAATCCTATCCGCATTGGTTTATGCTCGCATAGTCGTGAGCATCTCCTGAACAACGTCAATACCGCCCACTTGTTCCTGTGGGGCTTGCATATCCCCTTCTTCCAGAACTTGGGCATACGTGCGACCTTAGCCGCGACCTCGGCCCTTACCACGTCTCGGCATCATCGCTCTATATAAGAAAAAACAAAAGAAATATATCAACAACAAGGTCTAAACCCTATCTCTCGTAGACCATACCGTTTCTCAACAAGGTAGCACATAACACATGTCATCACACTAACATGCTCAATGCAACACATAACGAGTACTAATTAGAATGACACGTCAATCCGGGTAACTTGTTTAGATTTTTTTTAGAATGGACGTCGGCCAAACGCCTTTTTAACTCGAACCCCAAATTAATCGATCAGTTGTCCAAAGGCAAGACACATCATCCTAAGAGTCCAACCTCCATACCCAAATACCACATAATATGTAAATGTCAAGTTATATCTAAGTTGTTTCATGCTAACACCCCAAGACATGAATGTCACACATCAATGCAAACTCCCACGTTCCTAGGTATTCGAACCTAAAAGCTCTTATGCTAATCTGTCATGCCCTTAACTCCAAATATCGAAAAACTCAACAATCTCATACATAGAATCTTGTAAACAAAGAATAATAAACCCAAGGCCAAGCCCGATAATCTCACATGCATACAATTCATGAGTAAATGTAACCTTAAGGTCTTACAAAACGGATATTAACTAACTCAATTAGTAATTCGTTGTATCAAAAAATTACATTTACATGATATACATTTCTCAAAAGATCTTTCTATAAAAAAAGAATATAATTCTATTCAAAATGTTCAAAACACGGTCTTGAGGTCCACCCCTCAATCGACCACCTTCTTTTCATTATCACCTGAAATATTTTTAAACAACATGAGCTGAAACTCGTAGGAAATAGACCATTAAAGAACATATACATGACATGCGAAGATGGTTATGCAAAATTTCACATTTAATTCATCAAAAACTAACTCCATTTTTCATCAAAAATCTATTCGCATAGCAGGTTTTCTTTATGCAAATAAAACTAACTACCATGCATAACTCATTATTTAGCCTTTTATCCAATCCTATTACTTCCACATCAATTTCTCACCTTTCATTACTTACACACACATACAAACACATTACCCAAGGTTTTCCCCATTCTAACTAACTCGTGGTTTATCAACTAGGAACTGACGCAGGACGAACTTATAGACCTATGCCACACTACTACCGGCCGGGCCATGAGAGGTTCGCTAAGTAACTGGGCGTTCTATAACCCGCCTCGACTAACGCCTTATCTCAGTTATTAGCCGAAGGATAGGTCACTCAATCTGTGCAGTTTTTGGTCTTTCATTGAGGAGCTATTCAAGCCCAACTTAAATGATCCTTGGATCCAAATTGGTACTTTTTAATTCATTAATTCAACATCCAAACACGAGTCTAACCCAAAAATGGTTCCTATTGTCAACACCAACACGCTTAGGATCAACAATACACACACACACACACACACACACACACACACACATATATATATATATACAATCAAATATATAACTCATGTGAAACAAATATTCAAGAATAGTCGTAGTTCTTACCTCTTGGATGATAGATCCTCAAGAAAATGGCCCTAGCAAGCTTTAATTAACCGAATCTTCCAACCACACGGTGAGAACGAGCTTTTAACATCAAGCTTAAGCCTCCAATGGATGTCCACCCAGGAGGGAATCAAGAAACCTACTCTAATGGAGCAAGAAGGCTCCAATAGATCACCTAAATCAACCCTAGGGTTCAAGTTTTAGCTTAGAGAGAGAGAGAGAGAGGAGATGAAAAAGTGAAGGAAAAAGCCCAAAACCCGACTTTTAAGTCTGTCCTCGACGTGGTCCGTCCGAACACCCTTAATCCCATCCGGACGCAAAACACATAGACCAATTTCCATTCGGACACCGTCTGAACGCAAAACCTTCTTGTCCTCTTTCGTCCGGATGCCCATATTTTCGTCCGGACGCAACTCTGCAAATGGAAGACTACTCTATTGTCCCAACTTTAAACGAGCATATCTCCTTCATCCAGACTTCGAATAGGGTCATTCTTATGTCCAAATTGAAGCCCTGGAAGTCCACCTTCCAATGGTTCTAGCATCATAACCAGATTCATTTTATACAAAGAGTTATTACCAGATTAGTGGAGGTATGTCAGTTTTCTTCACACATTTTTTGCATATTTTTGGCCGAACTTCTTTTCGAACATTATTTTCTTCACCGAACATGTCATAACATGTTTTAATTAGTCTTTTTAAATTACAAGTCACCGAATCCCTTCAAAGATGCTCAAATTTTAATTCTTAAGCATGATTTACACACTTAACCGTTTTTCACCAAATGTATTGTAGTATGGTTTCATTAATTCTTACAAATGAGAAGGGACCGAGTCCCTACATCTTACTTTGAGGTACTAACCTCCCGGGTATAGGAATTGTAACGCTCTGATTTCTACATAATAAAACTCCACGAAAACCAATACGAAAATATAATTTTATTTGTAAAATAATTCTCAAAACACACCATTTCAAACCAAAAAAGGTGCCCAAAAGATTTTCCATAAAAAAAAATTCTCCTTTCAAAACAAAACCAAACTTTTCCACACAGCGGCTGTCCGCTCAAGCGGACTCTCCACCGCTCGAGCAGTGAGACACCCGAGAGATTTTCAAGCCAAAAACCAGAAAATTTTTTCAAGTCTCAAAAATACGCCTAAAAACCTTATCTTTGAACAAGGATTTAAACAACCAAGAAGTTTGGGACATAACCTTCATTTAACAAAGAAGTCACTCCTTTGATTCAAAAATGAATCATGGAAAGCGTTTAGCTCAAACCTAAAAAAAAAAAACAACTAACCCGAGGTTTCTCTATCAAAATCATAAAACATGCATGCATTGATATAATCGCTACAAGGCTTAAAACGTTTATTTTCTAAACCCAAAATATTTAAATCAGTATATTATCCAAAAACAAAAGAAAAATTAAGAAAGTCTTTCAGCGCTTCCGGCCTCCCAGGATCAACTCAAGAGAACATATGTTCCTAAAAAAGATTTTCAAATCCCACACCGTGAACCGCGGCTCAATAGGAAGCAGACTAGTATGAAATAAAAGCTAAACATGCTAACACAAAAATATATGAATATTCCGACTCTCATGAGCCCCAAAAATGGTTTTTCTTCTCAAACCACAAGTTTTCATACAAACTCCATAATGCTCGATAGTTTATCAAAACATAAACAACACGTTATCTTTAACAATTTTACATAATTATAATGGTTCACATGCGACTCATGATTCTTCACAGGCTTTCATCGTAGGGGACTAATATCCACCTTTCATTATGCATTTCTTTACGGGCTTTCACCAAGGGACCAATATCCTTCTCAACTAATGCATTTCTTTTCGAGCTTTCACCAAGGGACCAATATCTATCCCAACTATTGCATGAATGAACCAAAGTTTGCATGCACACAGCCATATACAAATATCACATCCATATATCAATGTCATCCACCTAATCATGGAGACCAACAAACGTTAAAACGAGGTTCAACCACAAGGATTAGCTTCAAACTTCCAAAATTAGCTTTTTGAAAACTTTTACATAATTCTTTTCAATTTTTAAAACTCTTCTTTTCAAAAACAACACAACACATACGCCCACTAACCTTATAATAAACCATAAAAATGCACAAAATGATTTTTGGCCGTCCAAACACAGCTTAAACACAAAGTTTGAGATTTAATGCATTTTTAAACTGTAGAAACGCATAAAACTTCACGTAGCACCCCTTTAAGATAAGATAGTCTAGGATCCGACCTCGGTGAGTTAAAACTCGAAGCTTTGAACACCAGCGAGAAACCAAAGTCGTCAAAACGCGATTCCATTTGAATGAGCGCGAAGCCCACGACAAGGATATCGAGGATCGATTATCCGAACGCCAAGATCCGAACCCGAATCATGCCAAAAGCTAGAGAGAAGGTAGAGTGTTTGAGTGATCTTTCTAGAGAGAAGATGAAGCTTACACATAAACCTTTAGCACAAAGTTCAAGGCATGGGATGTCTTATTCTGCTCGAGCAAAAGATGCATGACCAAGCCTACGCATGCATAACATATATAGAAACATGATATTCTCTAACGATTAAAGTGCTAACCAACACATCGAATAAATATCATGAAAATAAAATGGAACTGGGTCTCACAACTCTCCCCCCTTAAAGAAATTTCACCCCCGAAATTCGCTACATGATCACGAAGCAAATAACTCTTGATATCTAGCACAGATTTCGGACTCGAGCTCCCATGTCACTTCCTCGAGTCCATGACAAAGCCACAAAACTTTGATATAAGCAATGGTCCTCCCTCTCAACACCTGCTCCTTCGTATCCACAATCCTCATAGATCATTCCTCATAAGAAACATCCCCATCCATTTGTAATTCAGCCTATTCCAACACATGTCACATGTCAAGCTCGTACTTTTGGAGCATGAAAATATGAAACACATTGTGCACAAATAACAGTTGAGGAGGCAAGGCCTGACGGTATGTCACCCCTATAATCCTCTCTAGGATTTCCAACGGCCCAATAAAACGCGGCAACAACTTCACGCTACGGCCAAATCTCATCAAACCTCGGCG
This sequence comes from Heliamphora pulchella, assembly GCA_032270985.1. Lineage (NCBI taxonomy): Eukaryota > Viridiplantae > Streptophyta > Magnoliopsida > Ericales > Sarraceniaceae > Heliamphora > Heliamphora pulchella. Next base: position 15,551 of record JAULJZ010174246.1, read on the forward strand.
TAGCGAGACTTTCAGAAACACATGGTCCCCCACCCCAAACTCCAAAGGCCTCTTCCTCTAATCAACATAATTCTTTTGACGACTTAGGGCCATTACTAAACGTTGGCAAATCATAGCAATATTTTTTGTCATCTCCCACACCAAGTCGGGTACCAAAACTGCGGTCTCTCCCACATCTATCCAACACACCGGCGACCTACACAACCTGCCATACAAGGCCTCGAAAAGCACTATTCCAATGCTAGACTGATAATTATTGTTGTACGCAAACTCTGCCAACAGTAAGTGATCCTTTTAAGAATCCCAAAAATTGAGTACACAAGCTCTCAGCATGTCCTCCAGATTTTGTATAGTATGCTCAAACTGACTGTTCATTTGAGGATGAAAGGCAGTGTTGGAAAGAAAATTTGTCCCCAAAGCTACCTGAAGACTTTGCTAAAAGCGCGGGTCTCAATTAGAAACAATAGATACAGGTACTCTGTGTAATCGAATAATCTCAGTGACACACCACCTACTCAGCTTGTCCACAGAATCTGTCACGTGAATCGGAAGAAAGCGTGCAGACTTCGTCAGTCTATCAACCACAACCTAAACAACATTGTGCCCCTTAGGCGATCTAGGAAGTCCAGACACAAAATCCATAGTGATGTTTTCCTACTTTCATTTTGATACTGGCAACGGATGCAACAACCCTGCTGGCCTCTGATATTCTGCCTTTACTTGCTTACAAGTAAGACATCAAGAAACAAACTTAACCACCTCTCTCTTCAATCCCTTTCACCAAAATTGACGACACAAATCATATTACATCTTGGTGCCTCATGGGTGCACTACAAGATGAGAATGGTAAAAATCACGTAGTACATCGGCCCGGCATGACTCTGGCACAAACACTCTTCTTACCAATCTCAAACTCTAATCCGGGCTCACAACCCAATATGTGGTGTCTTTTCCACTAGCAATAGGATCCCATAACACCTAAGCCTCCTGATCTGTCTACTGAGCCTCCAGCACACGAGCAACCAATATAGGTCGCGAAACCACTTAAAACAAGGTCGCACCCTTCTTTGTCTCCCCAAAACATAGATCAAACTCGGTAATCTCCCTAAGCATGTCCCATTCTCGTATGGTAATAGAAGCTAATGAACCGTGCGATCTCATGTTAAGAGCATCGGCCATAACATTGGCCTTCCCCGGGTGATACTAAAGGTCAAAATCATAGTCTTCCAAGAATTCTATCTACCCTCGCTGGCATAGATTTAAGCCCTTCTGAGAAAACAAGTATTTTAAACTCTTGTGATAAGAGAAGACCTCAAAATGCTCACCATAAAGATAGTGTAGCCATGCCTTCAAGGCAAAAAACCATGGCTACTAACTCCAAATCATGTGTCAAATAATTCTGTTCATGAGTCCTCAGCTGCTAAGATCCATAAGCTACAACCTTACCCACCTACTTCAAGACACACCCTAAACCATCACGTGAAGCATCACAATGAACTGTGTAACCCAGACCTCGTTCTGGAATAACCAACACTGGTGCACTCGTCAACTTCCTCTTTAGTTCTTGAAATACTATCTCACATGTTTCACTCCATGTGAACTTGACTCCCTTCCGTGTAAAGAAAGTCATAGGCGCAGCAAGTCTAGAAAAATCCTTTACGAATCGTTGGTAATAGTCTGCCAAACCTAAAAAACTGCAAATTTCAAATACATTTTTCGATCGTTCCCAATCCATCACTGCATCTGTTTTTGAAGAATCCGTAGATACTCTATCCCTTGATACCACATGTCCAAGAAACCTCAGCTCAGACATTCAAAATTCACACTTCTTAAATTTTGCATACAGACGATGCTCTCTCAAAAGCTGTAGAGCAATACATAGATGTTCTTCATGCATGACCCTCGAGTGTGAGTAGGTAAGAATATCATCCATGAGCAAACCACAAAACTGTTAAGATACAGATAGAATATACGATTCATCAAGTCCATGAATGTCGCAGCAGCGCTCGTCAAATCGAACGGCATAACCAAAAACTCATAGTATCCATAACGAGTTTAGAAGGTGATCTTCGCTATGTCCTTGTCCCTGATCCTCAACTGATTATACCCTGACCTCAAATTAATTTTCGAAAAGCAACTCGAACCCTTTAGTGAATCAAACAAGTCATCAATCCTCGGCATAGGATACTTGTTTTTCACTGTTACCTTATTCAACTTTCGAAAGTCAATACATAACCTCAAGGATCCATCCTTTTTCTTAGTAAACAAAGCTGAAGCTCCCAACAACAACATACTCGGACGTACAAATCCCTTATCAAGCAACTCCTGAAGTTGTACCTTGAATTCTCGCAACTCAGTTGGTGTGAAACGATAATATGGCATCGAAATAGGAGCAGCTCCCGAAATGAGATCGATAGAAAATTCTACCTCACAACTCGATGGCAACTCAAATAGATTGTCAGAAAAGACATCAAGATAGTCACAAACCCCAGGGGGGAAGCTCTCCTCAAACCCCAACTGTCTCACCTAACATGAGAGTAGAAAAGAGGAAGCTCAGGCTTCACCCAACATGAGAGTAGAAAAGAGGAAGCTCAGGCTTCTTTGTTTTCGCACAACACCGGGCATGGTTACTAAATATTCATCCCGATCACCGATGAAACAAAAACAATCACCCTCAGGCATACAAATCGATACCCTCTGTCGATCATAAACGATAAAGGCACGATAGGTGGTCAGCTAATCCATCCCTAGGATGATATCAAATGTGGTCATATCTAGAATGATGAAATCAAACTCTAAACAGCGACCGGCGAGTTCTAACTCACAAGATTTATAGACTTATCCTAACACTACATTTCCATCGATTGGGGTCTCTACACATAGCATACTACCCAACAAGTCCATCTCAAACACCAAAGCAGATGCAAAACTAGATGAAATAAAAGAATGCGATGCTCCCGTGTTAATAAGAACACTAGCTCATAATCTATATACTAAGAGAGTACCTCTAATCACTAAAGTAGTAGCTGTAACATTAGGCACGATCGATGCCTTAGAAGAACTAAGATCTATAAGGGCGTATACTCAACCCTATGGTGCCCTAGTCTATCCACCCTAGCCTTGGACTGTCGACTATCACACCGACTGTGCTGAGGCACCCCCATCTATAACTCTAGAAGTTTGAACTGCAGACTGCTGCTGTCAGAAATTCTATTGACCGTACGTGGGTGAAACAGCTGGTACGCCTGCCATGCTCGGTACACCGCCTCCTTGAGGGCAGTTCCTATGAAAATGTTCTGACTAGTCACACCCAAAACAAACTGGTGGCTCTTTCCCCTGCGATTGAACCGGTGCTAAACTCTAGGACTACCTCAGCTATGGGCAATTCGTCGCACGATGCTTTGGTTGCCTGCACTGATAACAAATGAGCTCCCTCTGCTCTGACCTCCCAGATGAAGCCAGTAATGGTGCTGGTGTAGAAAACTGCTGTTGTGATCTAGATGGATGAGAACCAGGGACAAAGTACCTATGTCTCTTGTTGGAGCGCCCACCTAACTATGTCTCTGCTACCCTGCGATGTCCTGACCTCCTTGGGTCTACGGGTCTCATTCAAAGTGTTCTCGATAACAGTAGCCAACTCCACTAATTCTGTAAAAACACGCAACCTCAACCTGCCACCCGATTCCTGATTAAAAGCCTCAAATCCCTTTCAAACTTCCTCAAACGTAGCTTGTCAATAGCCACTAATTCCTGTGCAAAGTGGGATAAACTAGTAAATCTGGCCTTATACTGCACGATACTCATCGTCTTTTGAGTGATAGAATAGAACTCCTCTCGAAAGGCATTCCTTGAGGACTCAAATAAGTATTTCTCTAGAAATACCTGTGAGTGTAATGTGATCCCAAGAGGGGGTGAATTGGATATTTAAAAATTTCTTGCAAAATATTCTACTTTAAAGCATGTAATATATAATTTTTGATCTTATGTGGATAAGTTAATATTCAATCAAATGTAAAGATAAAGAGTTTGAAGGTTAGAGAGATTAAAATCGAGATTTTTACAAGGTTTGGCGCACCGGCCTACATTCTTGTCTCTAGCAACACGCTTGAAGATTTTTACTAGCCCTTCCTTATAGGTGGAGATACCTCTCTCCTTCGCAAGGTGGAGATACCTCTCTCCTTCGCAAGGCGGAGAAGCCTTTACACCAAGAGCGTACAAGCTCTTAAACCCAAGTGATATTTCCTCACTTGAAAGAAGGTTAAGACCAAGCCTCAATAATGTTTTGATGAAGAATGTGTACAAGAGTGGGCTCCTTCAATGAGCAAGTAAGTACAACACTACAACACACTAATTCACTCTCAAAGAATATATCAAATGAAGCTCAATGAGATTTTCTAAGTGTTTCACACAAGTATGAGTAAGAATGTGAGATATGAGTGCTCAAGAATGAGTAGTATATGAGTATGTTCTTTGAAAAGCTTCTTGTGTCTTTATGTATTGATAATATGGTCTCTTTATAACCAAAATCTCGAACTAACCGTTGTGGCTAAAGTGTTCACAGAAAAACTAGATGTTATTTTGTCAGAACATTCATTCAGCACAATTCAGTCGACTGAGGGCAACATTCCAGTCGACTGAACCTGTAAAATGGCCATTCAGTCGACTGGGGTAAAGGGGTTAGTCGACTGAACCATTTAAGATTCTTCAACTTGATTTTCCAGAAACATTCTCAGTCGACTGGTATTGAAGTTCAGTCGACTGAACCATTTAAGTGCATCAAGTTGATTTTCCAGTAGACTTTTCAGTCGACTGATTTATGATTCGGTCGACTAAACGTTTGAGGTTCAGTTTTCACACTTTGAAGATCATTTCACGAAAGATTTGAATGAAAACAAGATCCTTATGAATTTTGATATGTTTAAGACACAATGTAATCTTATTTAAAATGTTTCTCAATCTAAAAACAAGTTTAGGAAATTCATAAAACATTTTGTCCTTTTTAGAAATGAGATATGCATGAGTTATATCTTTTTACTTTTGGTCTCCTATGAGCTTCAAAGGATATATTAAAAGAGTAGTGAACTTACATTGATCCTATTTTGCAGTACAAATGAAAACTTAATCTAAGTCTTCAATCCTTCGTCTTTTGCATTGTTCCAAGAACTTGTTATTGAAGATTTTGACTTGAATATGCTTCATGGCTTTGACCTTGTATCTTTAATTATGCTTAGCATGTGTTTTCTATAAATGATCTCAATTTGCATAATTAGATACTTAGGTTTTGTTATCATCAAAATGGTCGTTGAAGCCTTATTAGGCCAACAATCTCCCCATTTTTTATGATGACAAAACAAGGGGCAAAAAGATGTAGAAAAGTTATATAATGCTCCCCCTCTCATTAAGTATGAGTGAATAAGTATGTTTTTGAGAGTTTTAGTAACTTCCCCTCACAATAGCATATTTTGAAGACTTAATAGTTTGATTTCATTTTTGAGAGCAATGTAATCATTTCATATATATGTTCAAGAATTATGGATATCGATATATCATTCACATTTTATCCATTCAATATGATGAGTCATGCATTAATGTTCAACCATTGATCATTCAAAAACATATATATAAGCCAAGAAGGTGTACATTTACTTTTCAAAAGGTTTTGCCGTTAATACATCCATAAGTGCATCCATTTTTCAAAAAGATAAGCAAACTACAAAGGATAAGCATTAACTTTTCAAAAAGTTTGCAATAAGTACATCCAAAAAAAAGCAAACTACTAATAAGCAAACTACTACAAAAGATAGGCATTCTATTTTGTTTCCATTTCTTCTCCCCCTTTTTGTCATGATAAAAAAGCGATGGACCCGAAGGAACCGTCATCGTCCCCAGCATCCTTAGTATCTGCGGCCTCGTCATCACCTCCATCATCCTCAATATTGGCGGCCTCGTCATCACCTCCATCATCACCACCGGTGTCCTCATCATGTGACGAAGCAGAGTATGGTGGAATCCCGAGAGCATCTTCAATGCGAGTAAGGCGATTTTGGACCGACTTGCAGATGCTTTAGATTTTAGTGAGGTGAGTGTGGCCTTCTTTCATGTCCCTTTTGATTTCTTTAGTGAAGGATTTTACGAAGCGTTTGAGGATGGTTTTGGTGGAGGAATCTAATGGAGGATCAACAGTAGGAGTAGCGGCAGGAGCATCGGCTTGAGAAGGAGCATCGGCTTGATCATGAGCTTGGTCTTCATCCTCATCATCTACATCCACAGGGGATGCTTCTCGACCACTTTTGGGAATCCAAGCGTTATCGTCTAACCGATATCCCATAAGTCGAAGAGATTTGTCATTGAGGAAGTTAGTGGATTTAGCAGGATTGAAGGTCGATGGTGAAGGAGAGAACCCAAAAGATTCGAAGAGACGTGTAAGATGAGCACCATATGGGAGAGTGTAGCGCGTGGTGCTTTCGCGGGAAAGCATCCACATACATACAAGAGTGGGAAGATCAAGGCACCTCCCGGTGTAGATACACCACATAATGAAGCAGTCGAGGTATGAGATATAATTGCGTGAGCCACTGCGGGGAAGAATATTGTAGGTGATAATGAGATGGATGAGTTTGGCTTCAAGTTTGAGGGTAGCATATTTCGATGTGAGAGCAAAGTTTGTGACCCGTTCATTGACGACCATGGGAAGAAATTCTTCAAGAGTGAACTCTTGGTCCATGATCCAATTTGATGATGGTCGAGGACAAATGAAATTGCCCCTACCCATCCCAAAAAGATTAACAATGACTTTGTCGGAGAAATTGTATGTTTTCCCAAAAAGGTATGTAGAAAAATAAATGTGTCGATCATTTGGGTTAGGTCTGAGTTCGTGGGTGAGATTGGCATACAACAATCCGATATGTTGAGTGAAAATGCCCTTAGGTTGATAAAATAAGAAGGGACCCCAACCCATATTAGCAAAGAGACGACAAATGTTGTGAAAATAGAGATGCATGAATTCCATGTCGAAAAACTTACCAAAAATGGGATCGATGGAGGAAAGATGATTCGTATAGAGGTCCTTAGCCCTAGATGAGGAGAAGAGTTTTTTGGTTGGTTCCGATGATGATCCGGCAACCCCTTTCCCTTTTCCTCCTTTGGTTTTTGGCGGCATTGTGAGATTTGGAGGGATTTGGTGGAGGAGAGAAGACGTAGGAGTGATGGGGAATGGTAGAAATGTAGGATTCGAGAAGAGAGTTTGTGGGAGGAGAGGTATTTGGAAAGAACCGAGAGTAAAGAGAGAAATAAAAGGTCGTTTTTGAAATGTTTCAAGCGCTCTAGGGTTTTAAAAACCAACAGTTCAGTCGACTGGAAGGGCCATTCAGTCGACTGAATCTGGCCCTACGTGTGTGAAGAATTCCAGTGTCTTTTTCAATCGTCTGAGGTACTGGTTCAGTCGACTGAAGTTATTTTGACATAATGGACTTGATTTTCTTGACAAAAATCAACTTTTCACACCTTTTCTAGTGTAAGCTCACACAACTTCTCTATTATGTAATAATCCCAATTCTCTCCTTATTAAGATAAAGTGATCCTCATTAAGTGGTTTAGTAAAAATATCGGCCAATTGATCATTTGTGTAAACAAATTCTAGATGAATATCTCCTTTTCGAATATGATCACGAAGAAAATGATGTCGTATCTCGACATGTTTTGTGTGTGAGTGCAATATTGAATTTTTAGAAATGTTAATTGCACTTGTATTATCGCATTTTATAGGCATAATATCATAGCTCAATTTAAAATCTTGAAGTTGTTGTTCCATGTATAAGACTTGGGCACAACAACTACCCGCGGCCACATATTCGGCCTCGGCAGTTGATAAGACTATGGGATTTTGTTTCTTGGAGAACCAAGAGACAAGTGACTTTCCTAGGAAATGAGAAGTACCACTTGTACTTTTGCGATCTATTTTGCACGCAGCAAAATCCGCCTCGGAATAACTAACCATTTCAAAGGAAGTGAATTTTGGATACCATAACCCTATGTCTATTATACCGATTAAATATCTCAAGATTCTTTTAACCGCAATTAGGAGTGATTCTTTAGGACATGCTTGAAATCTAGCACACATACACACACTAAACATAATATCCGGTCTACTAGCGGTTAAA
>JAULJZ010174256.1:0-23704 GCA_032270985.1 Heliamphora pulchella
GCTACCGGTGAAAAGGTTTCCTCATAGTCGATCCCTTCTTTCTGAGTGAACCCTTTAGCAACAAGCCTAGCTTTGAAAGTTTTAACCTTCCCGTCTACTCCTCTCTTCTTCTTGTAGATCCACTTGCATCCAATGGGTTTTATTCCTTTGAGTGGTTCTACAAGTTCCCAGATCTGATTGGAATACATAGATTCTATCTCTGAATTAATAGCCATTTGCCAAAGATCCGGATCTTTATCTTATAGTGCTTCATTATAGTTATAGGGTTCGGTATCCAGTTCTGCCAAGATTCTGTCAAAAAACTCTCCTAAGAACATATACCGATCAGGTTGATGAACAACCCTTCCACTACGACGAGGCACTACCTGTGTCTGTGTACTAGAAGTAACACGCTGTACAGAATTAGAACCCTATGCATCAGCACCCTGTTCTTGATTTGCACATGTCCCGATAATCCTCCCATTACGACGAAGTAATGGGATATCAGTGACTTGTTCTTTCGTTCTAATGGTATTTTCTCTCAGTTCTTCCAGAATAATTTTGCTATTGGGCCTGTGGACCATAATATAATCATCTCCCAAGAATCGGGCATTGGTGCTAACAATGACCTTATGATCCTTAAGATTATAAAATAGACCACCCTTCGTTTCCTTGGGATACCCCACAAAGAAATAGACTTCTGTCCTCAGTTCTAACTTATGTTCGGTCCACAATTCTATGGGAGTCGAAGGTACTAACATAGAAGGTACCATGTTCAGAATGTAAGCTGCTTTCTCTAAAGCAAGTCCCCAAAACGAATCTGGTAAACTTGAATAACTCATCATTGACCTTACCATCTCCATAAGAGTTCTATTCATTCTTTCTGCTACACTATTCTGCTGTGGAGTGCTAGGTGCAGTCAACTGTGATGTAATCTCCTTTGATGATAAGTAATCCTTAAACTCTCCAAAGAGGTATTCTCTACCATGGTCATATCGTAATGATTTGATACTTTTACACAGACGCCTTTTCGGCACTGCCTTGAATTTTTAAATTTCTCAAAGCATTCAAACTTACAGTGCATCAAGTAAATATATTCATATCTTGAGTAGTCATCAAAGAAACTGACGAAGTACTCAAAGCCACCTCTAGCCCAAATTTTTATAGGGCCACACACATCAGAATGAACCAACTCAACGGTTCTTTAGTTCTATTGGCCGAAAAGGGCCTCTTGGTCATCTTACCCTCTAAGCAAGATTCACAGACTGAAAGTACTTTCACTTTTAATGAACTCAAAGATCTATCTGCTACCAGTCTATTTATCATCTTTAGATTAATATGACCTAAGCGTAAGTGCCAAGGAAACGTTTGGTTCATTAAAGAATGAAACTTTCTCTTATATGGTAATATAGATGTTTCATTCGTTTCAGATAGTTAAAGTGTAGGAGAGATTGAAGTAATAATATAAAGATCAACCACCAATGTACCAGAACAGATAACTCGTTTATTATCCTTAATAACCACAGAGTTATTAAAATAAATCAAATATCCGTCTTTAGCCAATCTAGAAACAGAAACTAAGTTCCTTCTAATGGCAGGTACTTAAAGACAATCTCTCAATATTAAAATCCGATCTTTACCAAAACTGAGAGTGATATCTCCTACTGCAACTGCTGTTACCTTTGTATTATTGCCCATATGCAGATAAATCTACCCATCACTAAGTTGTCAAGTTTTCTGGAACCCCTGCAATTAATTGCATACATGATTAGTAGCTCCCGTATCTACACACAAAGTACCGGTAGATAACACCACTAAACATGTTTCAACAACTAGTGAACAAAAATTACCCTGTTTGTTCTGCCTTCTGAGAAATACTAGACATAGCTTTTTCTAGTGCCGGGTCTGGTAGCAGTAAAAACATCTTCCTTTCGGCTTATTCACACCAGTATGTGGCCTGCTAACTACCCTGAAAACTGTGTCTCCCTATTTCTAAACATTTTTCTTGTTCATGCCTTTCGGCCTAGAGGAAGAACCTTTTTCAGAAATAAACACATTTTCTGGTATTGAAGGAATACCATTTGTAGTTAAAGTTATATCTAAGTTATATTTTCAGTCAACAAAATTCAATCCCGTTAGTTTGTTTTCTTTGAGTATTGAAGCGATTGGATTGAAATTCATTTTAATCATGAGAATCACATAATTAAAAAATCGTTAATTATGATGAAGAAAACTTTGAATTCATTTTAATTTAGTTCCCTTTACCATTTTAAAATTAATTCACCAGCAGCCTGGTAACCTAAGAATAGCATGCCTCGTTGGGAGGACGTCGACTATCTTTCATAAAACCAGACTGACCAATTCCTATTAATTTTACTATCTAGGCAACTTGATGGGATACTATTATATACAGCTAAGTGTTAACCATCACCTAATCCCAAATTAATCGTTCCGCAATGAACCCTTCAGTTGGAGAAATGATCTACACTAACAATTATCCAGAATTATCCCTAAAGAAGGTTTATACTAGCGATACCGCAATTAATCTATCCATTGGAGAGGAAGGGCTTACTGCCGACACGCAGGATTTAATTGCATCGCCTACAAACTAGTGATGGAGACCGCGGAATTTATCTGTGAATAAATTCTCTTTCCCACTTAGATTTTTAAAATATTTTTTAGGGTTATAAAAATTCGTTTAATTTAAAATATATTTATTAATTTCGAAAGTCACACGATCTGAAAGAATCAACCATCTTTTCGTGTACACGATTTTAAAAATTTTGATTTATCAAACCATCTTTTCGTGTTTAAATGTGTAACAAATAAAATTTAATAAATACGCAGTTTTTTCTCCAACTTTTCAACTAAGGTAGTGATTAAAGGCATTTATTTATTTTATTTTTTTGTTCCACATTTTTCAAAAGATAATAATTTTTTTTGATTAAATATTTTTTCATTAATTCAAAATTTAGAATTAATTTCACGATTTTTCAAGATATCCGATTAAAAAAAACATCTTTAAACATAATATTTTATAAAAAATAAAATATCTAAAATTTTTTCTTTTAATTAAAATTAGTTAATTAAAAAAAACTTAATTTTATTTTTTATTACAAAATATTTTAATTAAAATTGAATTTTTGAATTAATTAAATTAACAGGATAAATAAAACTAATATTTATCATCCACGTAGTTAATATAAAAAATATTAAATGTGGGATAAATATAAATATTCTAATTTTTTAATCGAATTAAAACTCTAATGAATTTCAATTTTCTTTTAATTAAAGAGTCCTTATTCTCTTGTAACCCCGTTCAACTCATCAAGCCAAACGGAGCCCATTCTTTGTCAAAAACTGCCTGGAAAAGCGCCTGGAATAGCGCTGCTGGAGTTTTCTAATCCTAATAGAAAACCATTGTTGGGGCGATGCAATTTGTGTTGCTTGGAAAAGCTTCCGCGGCTGTTTCGATTTTCTTTTTTAAAAAAAAAAAAACAAAACAAAAATAGAGTTCCAACAAAAACAGCCCCTTGACTGCCGTGTTTAGGACTGCACCAAACAGTGTGTTGATTGGCTCCACTGCTTCACCGAAATAGTGCTCTGTTTGCATAAGCCGGAATTTGCGCTAGATTGCTTTTTGGATTTTAATTGCGTGTGAGGCTTGGAAACCAACTGGATTTGGATTGGAGACTGCGGTGCTTTGCCAACCGAAAAAGCTGCTTGCTTCATGATACTGTTTGGAAATCACAAACAGCGCCTAGTGCTGTTGGGACCACTTTGCCGCTGCTCCTGGATTGCTCTGCTACTGCTTGGGATTTGGTTGTGGATTGGTTTGAGATACATGGAAACCGGTTGAGCATCCTTTTTTAGAGCGGCGATTTTGAAAAAACTGCTGCTTCTTGATTGCTTTGAATGGAAAATAGACGAAGCCTGCTGTTTGCTTGGAAGAACCGCAACCAAAAAAAAGTTGGTTGGCACAGTGTGCCGTTTGGCCTGCGCCGCTGCCGTTTTGCTGTCTTTCTTATTTGAAAAAAAAATGCCTTAGTCTGAAAACTGCTGCACCAAACAACCTTGCGTGGGCGATGCGCTTGCCCCTTAAAATAGTAGCCAAAATAGTTCGGCTCCACCGTGTTCTTCGTTCTTCTTTTTTTTTTCAATTTTTTTTATTTTATTTTGATTACATAAAATAAAAAAAATTAGAAACCGAAAAATAATTATTTTTACATTGATCCTATGCCTCCGTAGAGTTCACAATCAATCTACCACGATCAACCCTCGTGGTTAAAAAATAATTAAATTAAATCATCATCCACGCATTCAATCAAACATGAAAATAAAGAATTATCATAAAATCGGAATTAGAATGTCTGCAAAACAAAGTTAACACAATTCTAAATCTACCCAGCCCCGATAAATCGTAAACAAAAAACAAAACGGCTTTGATACCAATTTGTTGGAGGCAATACTGTCAAGATCATTGTTTTATAAACGATTTTCGATAAAAAATTAATTGGAATGGAAAACGCTGAAACGGGCTCCAGATAAAAATTTTGACGTCGAATGATCAAAAATAAACCTGTACAACCAAAGTTAATTTAGAAAAATACTTTTTGTCAATCTAGTCTTCAACTACGATTTGATTCCGAGTTGAAACTCCTGTCAGATCTTCTATTGTATTCCCTTACGCGATCCCCGAACGTAGTGTGGGTTACAAACTATCGACAACTCATACCGGCAAAACCCCGATATCTTTCGTATTGAAAGACAAAAAATATGATATATGATATATGAGATATGATCTATCTGATATATGATATATGAGATATGATCTATCAATCTCAACTGGTTCAGCCTACTCGCGTATATAATAAGGCTACAATAGGGACTTTGGGAGTAAATATGAGTAAGACTTCTAGTGAAACATAGATACCTACTAACGATTTTTGCAATTATGAAAAGACGCAGCGGTTTCTGCAATTTTCATAAAATACTGAATTACGGTTCACACCACTAAAGAACTGTAATTACACTCTGACCCATAATCTCAAGACCTTCTTGCATTGAGCTCATGTTATTAAATGTATATCATTTCTCCCCACGTTAAGATTCTCGATATCTGTTAATTAAATTTAATTACTAATAATTTAATTTAATCAGTATCTTAATAATCCTTTAGTCTTTTTGCTTAATTTATTTTACCGCCAGATAATTAAATCCACCTACAGGATTTAGCCAAGTCAAAACTTATAAGCATCCTTAAGGGAGTATCGTCAATCCCGATCTTCGGGACGTGGATTCCGTCGACAATTAATATTTTTCATATCAATAATACCGCTATCCAACTCACCAGGAATATAGACCCATATAAGATCGCACCCTCTAATGAATTAAAATAACGAATACTAAATATATGCAAATCAATAATTATTTCAAGATTAAGAAGAGAAGCACTATTCATAATAACCTTGGGTTGTGAATTAATTTATATAGTCAGTTCAAAATTAATTACCCCAAATGTCCTGTTCAATACACACAAAGTGTATTAGCACAAAGAGTTGGAATAATAGACGATGCTATTATCTGTTCTTCGTAACCAAGAAAGACCTACTAAAACTCTGTGCTACAATCGTACCGATGGTATGTCCATTTCCATCTAAACCGTGAACATAAAACTTATATTCTGTAAGAACCTAAAATCTAATCTTCTGTGTGTAAGCCGTACTCTACAAATAAATGATATGCATACATTACTCATAAAGATTCTCATAAAATAAAAAATTAATTTTATTAAAAAATTAAATACTAAAAACATGATTTTCAGTATACCAACCGTAACATGCTCATGTTCCAATAATCCTCCCACTATGACGAGACAATAGGATATCAGTGACTTGTGGTTCCTCTTCTGTTATACTAGTATTTCCTCTCAGTTCTTCTAGAACAATGTCACTTTTGGGCTTGTGGTCCATAATATAATCATCTTCTAAGAATTGGGCATTGGTGCTAACAATGATCTTTTGATCATTAGGATTATAAAATAGACTACCCTTCGTTTTCTTGAGATACCCTACAAAGAAACAGACTTCTGTCCTCAGTTCTATCTTACCTGCGTTTCCTTTCAGCACGTGTGCTGGACATCCCCAAATCCGAATGTGTTTCAGACTATGCCTACGTCCGGTCCATAATTTTGTGGGAGTAAAAGATACTGACTTAGAAGTTACCAAATTCTGAATGTAAGCCGCTGTTTCCATAGCGAGTCCTCAAAACGAATCCGATAAATCTGAATAACTCATCATGGACTTTACCATCTCTATAAGAGTCCTATTCCTTCTTTCTGCTACACCATTCTGCTGCGGCGTGCTAGGTGCAATCAACTGGGGTATAATCCCTTCTGATGATAGGTAGTTCCTAAACTCTCTAAAGAGGTATTCCCCATCATAATTGGATTGTAGTGAATTGATACTTTTACCGAGACGCTTCTCTGCCTCCACCTTGAATTCTTTGAATTTCTCAAAGCATTCAGACTTACAGTGCATCAGGTAAAGGTATCCATACCTTAACTAGTCATCAATGAAACTGATAAAGTACTCAAAATCACCTCTAGCCCAGATTATCATAGTACCACAAACATCAAAATGAATCAGCTCCAACGGTTCTTTAGATCTATAGCCTTTGGCCGAAAATGGCCTCTTGGTCATCTTACCCTCTAAGAAAGATTCACAGATTGAAAGTACCACCACTTCCAATGAACTCAAAGGTGCATCTTCTACTAGTCTGTTTATCCTTTTTAGATTAATATAACCCAAGCGTAAATGCCAAAGAAACATATGGTTTATTAAAGAAGGAAACTTTCTCTTATATGGTAAATTAGATGTGTTATTCAATTCAGATAGTTGTAGTGTTGGAGAGATTGGAGTAATAACATAAAAACGATTCACCAATGTACTAGAACAGATAACCCATTTATTATCCTTAATAACCACAGAGTTATTAAAATAAACTAAAGATCCTCCTTTAAACAATTTAGAAACGAAAACTAAGTTACTTCTAATGAAAGGTACATAAAGACAATCTCTCAATATTAAAACTCTATATCCACTAAAACCGAGAGTGACATCTCCAACTGTAACTGTTGTTACTTTTGTATTATTGCCCATAGTAAATCTCCCAATTACTAAGTTGTTAGATTTTCTAGAATCCCTACAATGAATTACAGACATGATCAGTGGCTCCCGTATCTACACACTAGGATTCGGTAGATAACACCGCTAAACATGTTTCTACAACCAGTGAACAGAAATTACCCTATTTATTCTGCTTTCTAAGAAATACTAGACGTAACTTTTTTCAGTGTCTTATCTGGTTGTAGTAAAAACATCTTCCTTTCAGCTTTTTCACACTAGTCTGTGGCCAACTAGCTATCCTAAAAATCGTGTCTCTCTGTTTCTGAACATTTTTCTTCTTCATGCCCTTCGACCTAGAGGAAGAACCTTTTTCTAAAACAAACACATTTTCTGGTATTGAAGGAATACCATTAGTAATTAAAACTATATCCAAGTTACTTTTTCAGTCAATCAAATTTGGTCCAGTTTGTTTGTTTTCTTTGAGTATTAAAGCGAGTGGGTTGAAAGCCATTTTAATCCTGAGAATCACATAATTAAAAATACCGTTAATTATGATGAGCAAAAATTTGAATTTATTTTAATGTGGTTCGCTCTACCATTTTAAAAGAAATTTGCTAGCAGCCTGGAACTCTATGAATTGCATGTCTCGATGGGAGAACGTCTACTATCCATCGTATGAGTAGACAAGCCAATTCCTATTAATTTTATTTTCTAGGCAACTGACCCTGCCAAGTAAAATTAAATAGTTTACATAGTTTCGATCCAATTTATAATAGCAGTGATTCAAATGGAGAGAATACTATTATATACAGTTAAGTGTTAACCATCATTTAATCCCAAATCAATCGCTTCGCAATGAACCCCTCAAATGGAGAAGTGATCCACACTAATAATTATCCAGAATTATCCCTAAAGGAGGCTTGTACTGGTGATACCACAATTAATCTGTCCGATGGGGAGGACGGCTTTACTGTTAACACACATGATTTAATTGTATCGCCTACAAATTGGCGATGGAGACCCGAAATTTATCTGTCAATAAATTCTCTCTCCCACTTAGATTTTTAAAATATTTTTTAGGGTTACAAAAATCCGTTTAATTAAATAAATTTATTAATTTTGAAAACTACACGATCAGAAAGAATCAAATATCTTTCCGTGTATACGATTCTAAATATTTTGATTTGCTAAACTATCTTTTTGTGTTTAAATGCATAACAAATAAATTTAATAAATACACAGTTTTTCCTTTTAACTTTTCAGCTAAGGTATTGATTAAAAGCATTTATTTATTTTATTTTCTATTCTAAATTTTTTGAAAAATAATAATTTATTTCAATTAAATATTTTTTATTTAATTAATTCAAAATTCAGAATTAATTTTCACGTTTTTTCAAGATATCAAATTTTACAAAAAAAATATCTTAAATGTGATATTTTGTAAAAAAAATAAAATATCTAAAGTTTTTTTATTTAATTAAAATTAATTAATTAAAAAAGCTTAATTTTGTTTTTCATTACAAAATATTTTAATTAAAATCGAATTTTTCAAATTAATTAAATTAACAGGATAGATATGCAATCATCCACGCAATTTATATATATATATATATATATATATATAAACACGATATGAATATATGTCGATTTTATAATCAAAGTGAAACACTGAGCTGTTTCAGTCTCTTGTTGAAGATAAGTTGTAATAATCCTTATTCGTTTTTGATTTCTGTGTCCCGATTGCATCAGGCTTCCCTGATACTGTGTGATATACTCATATATCATATCACGATCTTCAAACACATCGAAAATTGATCAAAGATAGCCCCGAGCCAGCCAACCACCACCGATGCCACTAAGCCCCCACCTTCAAGCGACTTTTGCTACCTTATCCGAGCTCCATTTTTTACGCTTTTTATATCCAAAAAAAGCTACTAAAAGTAGTACTTTTTGTCAAAAAACCTGCTAAAAAATTGCTCGAAAAACAGGCTTCGATGGCCGTCAAAACACAAAAAACGCTACTGCCTCGCAATAGCACTACGCCGCCAACTTCCTAAGGCCGTTCTGGCCTCATCTAAACTCCATTTTTGTTCTTTTTTTTTCAAACGCAACTAACAGAATATACTATATTTCTATAAAAAAATAATAATTTGAAAATAGCCTGAAAATAGCAAAAAAAAATTGCTTGGAAACTGCCCGGTGGTCCTTTTGCGCTTGTTTTTTCTTAAAAAATAACTCAAATCTCCAACAACCCGTTACTTCGAAGAATGCCTCGAACACAGTCCAAAAAAAACCCCAAAAAATAGCCCCAAAAGCTACTGCCGCCGCCACTACAGCCGGCAAACCACCGCTGCCGCTTGGTTTTTCCTCCACTGTTTGGCATGGTGTTTTCCACTTTTTGGACTATTTTTTAGTGATATTTTACTGCTTTTTTATATAAAAAAATTGTTCAAAAATAGTCTCAAAAATATCAAAAAAACTCATGAAAATAGCCCAAAACCACCGCCGATGGTGCCGCCGACAGGTTATTTTTTTATGCAATTTTTTTTTTGTGTTTTTGGGATAGTTTTTATTGCTATTTTTAAGCCTAAAATATGCAGAAGAAGCTACTTGAAAATAAGTCAAAAAAGTATGAAAAAATCACTGCAATCCGTGGCTTGAATCTCCCGAAACCACCGCTGTTACTGCCACCTGTTCTTCGTGTTCTTAGATATTCAACATGTTCTTAAATAATCTAAACAGATATTTAAAAATAAATAACTAGCTATTACATTGATCCTATATTCTGAAGGCTCACATTCGATCTATCATGGTCAATCCCGTGATTTAAAAAAAATTCTCATACAAACCCATTCAATCAAACATGAAATAAATGACGATCATAAAATCAAAATTAGAACGCCTGTAAAATCAAGTTAGCACAGTTCTAAAATTACCCGACCCCAATAATCGTAAACAAAAAATAAACGACTCTAATACCAATTGTTAAAGGCAAAACTGCCAAGATCATTGTTTTTGTAAACGATTTCTGTTAAAAAATTAACTCGAAGGACAAACGCCCAAATGGGCTCCAGATAAAACTTTTAACGTCTAACAATCAAAATTAAAACCCGTGCAACCAAAGTTAATTTAGAAGAATACCTTTTTACCGGTCGAATCTTCAACTACGATTTTATTTTCGAGTTGAAGCACCTGTCAGATCTTCTACTGTATTCTCTTATGCGACTCTTAAATTTAGTGTGGGTTACAATATATCAAGAACTCGTACCGGCAGAACCTGAATAGCTTTAGTCTTGAAGACAAGTTATATGATTGGTTCAGCTTACCCGCATATTTATAGGGCTATAGTAGGGACCTGTGGAGTAATTATGAGTAAGATTTTCAGTGGATCACAGACACCCATCAGCGATTTTTGCAATTAAGTAAACCTCGTAGCGGTATCTGTAATTATGAAAATCTTGCAGCGATTTCAACAATTTTCATAAAACAATGAATTATAATTCACACCACTAAAGAACTATAATTGCACTCTGACCCATAATCTCAAGACCAGTTTACGTTGAGCTCCTGTTGTTAAATGCTTATCATTTCGCCCCACGTTAAGATTCTCGATACCTGCCAATTAAATTTAATTACTAACAATTTAATTTAATCGGCATCTTGAAATCCCTAAAACCCTTCTGCTTAACTTATTTGACCACCAGATAATCAAATCCTCTTTAAGGTTTGGCCCGGTCAAAACTTATAAATTTTCTTAAGGGGGTATCGTCAATTTTTATCTTTCGGGACGTAGATTCTATCAATAATTAATATTCACCACATAAATAATACCTCTATCCAACTCACCGAGAATATAGATCCATATAAGATCTCACCATCTAATTAATCAAAACAACGAATATTAAATATACGCAAACCAATAATTATTTCAAAATTAAAAGTATAAGCACTATTCATAATAATCTTGGGATGTTAATTAATTTATATAGTCAATATAAAATTAATTACCTTGATGTGTCTCGTTCAATACAAACAAAGTGTACTAGTACAGAGAGTCGAAATAATAGACGACGCTATTATCTGTTCCTCATAACGAAGACCGATAAACTAATTACCTCGATGGTATGTTTATTTCCATCTAAACTGTGAACATAAAACTCATATGCTGCAAGAACCTAAAATCTGATATTTTGTGTGCAAGCCGTACTCTACACACAAGATTAAATAAAGTACAGAATATAGGATATCCATACAAAATCGTTAAAAAAATGACATACGTACATTGCTCAAAAGATTTTCATAAAATAAAAAAAATAACTTTATTAAAAAATAAAATAAAATACTAAAAATATTATTTTTAGTATACCAACCCTAACAATATTGTGGACCACAGGCCCAAAAAATTATTGTTCAAGAAGAACTGAGAGAAAATACCAATAGAACGAAAGAGAAATCTCAAGTCACTGATATCCCATTGCCTAATCGTAGTGAGAGGATTAACGGGACAAGTGTAAATCATGAACAAAGTGCTAATGCACAAGGTTCAGATTCTGCACAGCGTGTTACTACTAGTATACACACACAGGTAGTGTCTCGTCGTAGTGGGAGGGTTGTTCATCAATCTGATCAGTATATGTTCTGAGGAAAGTTTTTGGACAAGATCCTGGTAGAACTGGACACCAAACCCTATAACTACAATGAAACACTTCAGGATAAAGATGCAAATATTTGGCAAAGGGCTATGAATTTAGAGATAGAATCTATGTATTCCAATCAGATCAGAAAACTTGGAGAACCACCTAAAGGGATAAAACTCATTAGATGCAAGTGGATCTACAAGAGGAAGAGAGGAGTAGACAAAAATGTTGAAACCTTCAAAGCTAACCTTATTGCTAAAGGGTTCACTCAAGAAGAAGGGATAGATTATAAGGAAATCTTTTCGCCGGTAGCCATGCTTAAATCTATCCGAATTCTCTTATCCATTGCTACTCATTTTGATTATAAAATATCATAAATGGATGTCAAGACAGCTTTCTTTAATAGAAGTATTAACGAGTATATCTATGTGATACAACTAGATAGATTCATTACGAAGGACTAGTAGCACATGTTGTACAAGCTTAAGAGATCCATTTATAGACTTAAGAAGGCATCGAGGTCTTGAAACCCTCGATTTGAACAAGCTATAAAGTCATATAGTTTTCATCAGAGTCCGGATGAGTCCTATATGTGCAAGAAGTATGACGAAAGCGTGGTGATCTTTTTAGTACTTTATGTGGAGGCATTATCTACGGTTAAAGTATAGTTATCTGGGCAGTTCGATATGAAGGGTTTGGGTGAAGCTAGTCACATCCTTGGGATCAAGCTTATGCGAGATCGAAAATAAAAGGTGTTAGGCTTATCACAAGCAAAGTATATCGATGATATCCTTACTCGTTTAGCATGCAGGATTCTAAGAAAGGGTTTATCCCTTTCAGGCATAGAATCACTCTATCCAAGGATCAGTATCCCAAGACACCTGATGAGATAGAAAAGATGAAGGCAGTTCCTTATATTTCGGCAGTAAGAAGCCTATGTATGCTATGCTTTGCACTAGACCCGACGTCTGCTTTGTCATTGGCATAGTTAGTAGATATTAGTCTAACCCAGGGTAGGAATATTAGACTACGGTAAAGAATTAGACTATGGTAAAGAATATAATCAAGTACCTGAAAAGGTCTAAGGATTATATTTTGGTTTACGAGACAGACAGTGTAGTACATTTGGGGTACACAGACTTCGATTTCCAGTTTGACAAGGATTCCTGTAAGTCTGCCTCAGGATATGTGTTTACTTTAGAAGGTGAAACTATAAGTTAGAAGAGTATCAAGCAGTCCTGCATTGCTAATTTTACCATGGAGGCCGAGTACACGGCAGCTTCTAAAGTAGCCAAGGAGATCATTTGGCTTAATAACTTCCTGTTGGATCTAGAGGTGATCCCTTCAATTTATTCAACTATTACACTTTATTATGACAATTGCGAAGCGGTTGCAAACTAAAAGGAGCCAAGGGTTCACAAGAGAAGAAAGTACATTGAGCGTAAGTATCACTTGATACGAGAAATTATACAAAGGGATAATGTTGTTGTGACCAAGATTGCATCAGGAGACAACTTTGTAGATCCTTTTACAAAGAGCTTGCTTACTAAGACTTTTGATAGTCATGTAGAGGGCGTGGGAGTCAGATGTATGGCGGTATGATTTTGAATATAAGTGAAAAATTGTTAGAATTGGTATACTAAAAATTATATTTTTAGTATTTAATTTTATTTTAATAAAATTAATTTTCTATTTTATGAGAATCTTAACGAGTAATGTATTTATATCATGTCTTAATGTTATGCATGATTATATTTTATTTTGTATAATATTTAATCAGGTGTGCAGAATACGACTTACACACAGAAGATCAAATTTTAGGTTCTTACAGAATATAAGTTTTATGTTCACAGTTTGGATGAAAATAGACATACCATTGGTACGACTGTTACACAGAGTTTTAGTAGGCCTGTCTTAGTTACGGGGAACAGATAATAACGTCGTCTATTGTTCCGACTTTGTGTTAGTACATTTTATGTGTATTGAACAGGACACATTGGGGTAATTAATTTTATACTAACTATATAAATTTATTCATACCCTTAGGTTATTATGATTAGCGCTTATACTCTTAATCTTGAAATAATTATTAATTTGCGTATATTTAATATTCGTTATTTTGATTCATTAGAGGGTGCGATCTTATATGGGTCTATATTTCCAGTGAGTTGGATAGCAGTATTATTTATATGGTAAATATTAATTATTGACGGAATCCACATCTCGAAAATATCGGAATTGACGATACCTCCTTAAGGAAGTTTATAAGTTTTGACCGGCCCAAATCCTGCAGGTGAATTTGATTATCTGGTAGTTAAATAAGTTAAGCTGAAGTGCTTAAGGAATTTAAAGATATCGATTAAATTAAATTATCAGTAATTAAATTTAATTGACATGTATCGAAAATTTTAACGTGGGAAGAAATGTTAAGCATTTAATAACAAGAGCTTAATGCATGATGGTCTTGAGATTGTGGGTTAGAGTGTAATTATAATTATTTAGTAATGTGAATTATAATTTAGTGTTTTATGAAAATTATAAAAATTGCTGCAAGATTTTCATAATTGCAGATACCGCTATGCGGTTTGCTTAATTGCGAAAATCGATGGATACTTATCTGTGTTCCACTAGAAGTTTGATTCATAATTACTCAACATGTCCCTATTGTAGCCCTATAAATATGCGGGTAGGCAGAACCATATTCATAACTTGTCTTCAAGACTAAAGCTATCCAGGTTCTACCGACACGAGTTCTCGATAGATTGTAGCCCACACTACATTCGGGAATAGCATAAGGGAATAAAGTAGAAGGTCTAATGGGTGCTTCAACTTGGAATCAAAAACATAGTTGAAGATTTGACTGGTAAAAGGTATTCTTCTAAATTAACTGTGGTTGCATGGATTTTAATTTTGATCGTTTGTCATCAAAAGTTTTATCTAAAATCCATTTCACCGTTCGCCCGTCTAGTTAATTTTTTACCGAAAATCGTTTACAAAAACAATGATCTTGCCATTTTTTCCTCTAACATATACCTACTCGATTATACTGATTTGATCACATTTCTGTTCTTGAACTTGAATCCAAAGATCAACATGGTTGTGATTTGGCAATCTTTTCTTCGTTTAGATCTTCTGTTGCATTTCCAACCGCCGAAAAACACGAACTAAGTGTGGGCTTAGATTCTTTGTGCTACCAACCCTGTCTAGCTACCTCTTTTTTACTGCTTCTTACAAATACGTAGAAAACCTAAAAGACTGAATGAAAGAATCATCTAACGGTAAAGGTTATAATGACATATAAATAGTCTGCAGTAGGAACCTGTAGAGTAAATAAGACATTGTCTTCCAATGTAATTATGAAATCTTGCCTCAACCCAAAATCAATTTCATAAAACATAAATTATAGTTCATTCCACTAAAGAATTATAATTGCACTACCAACCTTATTCCCAAAACTAATTATGCGAGCTCCTATTATTGAATGCTTTTCATTCTCCCCATGTTAAGATTATAGATACCCACCGATTAAATTAAATTATATACAATTATATTTAATCGGCTAATTCAAAATTTCTTAAGCCCTTTTGTTTAACTTATTTGACTGTCGGATTATGAAATCTCCCTATAAGATTTGGCTCGGTCAAAACGTATAAGTTTCCTTAAGGGGGTATCATCAATCTCAATACTTCTGGACGTGAATTCTATCAATAATTAATATCCACCATCTACTTAATACTATTATTCAACTCACTGAGATTATTGACCCATACAAGATCACACCCTCTAATAAATTAAAACAACGCATATTAAATATAAGCAAAAAATAATTATTTTGGAATTAAGAGTATAAGCACTTATAATAAATATGGACTGTAAATTAATTTATAAAGTCAGTACAAAATTAATTACCCCAACTTAGTCTTGTTCAATACACACAAAGTGTACTAGCACAGTGAGTCGAAACAATAGACGACACTATTATTTATTTCCCGTAATCAAGACAGGTCTACTAAAACTCTGTGCTACAGTTATACCGATAGTTTGTCCAATTCCATGTAAACTGTGAACCAAAACTTATATTCTACAAGAACTATTAATCTTGTCTTCTGTGTGTAAGCTAAACTCTACACACCAGATTAAATACTATGTAGATTAAAAGACAGACATGCACAACAATAAATAAATAATGAAATGCATACATTGTTCATAAAGATTCTCATTAAAATGAAAAAATAGTTTTTATTAATAATTAAAAATAATACCAAAATCTAAACATGATTTTTAGAATACAACCCTAACACAACCAACTCTGAAAAGACCCTAATTCGTAGTGCTGCCACCTTATCCCAAATAACAAGTCATAGCCCCCTTTCAAACCTCTTTGCCCATAGTTCTTCGGTCAACACCATCTCTAATGCAAACTTTGATAAACTAGTAAACTTCGATTCATATTGTATAACCGACATGGTCCCCTATATCAATGATAAGAACTCCTCTTTATAGGTATCTCGGATAGATTTAGGAAAGTAGTTTTCAAAAAACACCATAGTAAATGCTGTCCACATACCATCTACCGTTGTCCTACCAAACTTCTACTATTCGTTTGCGTCCCCTCGGAGTTAAAAAGTTGTAAAACTAACCCTAAAATTATCCTCCATTATCTATAAAGTATCTAGAATTCTTGTGGTCACCTTCAGCCACTCGGTTGCTGTCATTGGATTAGGTTCTCCTACATATGTAAGATGATTCAATCGTTGAAATTCTCTCATCATTGAGGCAGCCCTTGGCTCAGGATCCCTTGCCCCTCCCCAATTAGTCTCAACTATGGCCCTCAACGTATTCACTATCTCTTGCGTAACATTTACACCATCAGCTTGTTCTTGTGGGGCATTAATATCCCTGCATTCAAGAACTGGTGCTTCAACATGCACTCAGCTACGATAACGACCTCTACCTCTTCCTTGTCAAGGTGGCATCATTATACAGAGAAAAGAAAATTTTCAATACGCAATTCATAAACATATCGTTTCCCCCCTTTCCAAAAGAAAATCTCACTTAGAATACAAATGTATTTAATCATGCTCAAACTTAATAACACAAACACGTAATCACATACCGAGGGAAAGTGTCAAGGTTGACATAACAATCTGGGTAACTAATTTAGATTTATCATTGAAAGAACATTGGCCAATTGATTTTCTTTTTCGAACCATAAAGTAGTTGATTGGACGCCAAACGGCATACCACATCACCCCAAGACCTAACCCTCCATGCCCATATAAACACATTGCACACACAAGTAATTTATCTGCATACCCATGCAAGCATACAATTCATGCCGTGTAGTAGTGCCTATGTCAATCCACCAGTTCACAATAATTCACATCAAACATATACCAATACCCACGACTCATAGGTATTCGAACCCAGAGCTGTGATACCATTTTATCGCACCCCAAACCCTGGGGTCCGTGAACCAGCCCAAAATCATTTGATATAGAAGACTCATCCGTTGAAAACCCTTGCTCAAATCATAGCTTTAAGATCAAACCTTTGTTTATAAAAAGAAAAGCCTTGGTTTGATAATAAGGGAGAAATACATTAAAATCATAGTTTTTGGGTTTGAAAACTTGTTTTGAAAGGTTATAAACTAAATTATAATTAGATAAATTCATTTTGAAATTCTAAAATTTTCACAGGAAACAGCCTGGGCCACTCGAGCGGGCCCTAACTTCGCTCAAGCGCCCACTGGCCCGAGGGTGTCCCAAAAAAAACTCCCTATTTTGGATTTCCTTCACCCGTATGTACCAACAATATACAACTCAATTTTGGCAATCTCTAACACATCATCAACACTATTTTTAAAAGTTAAATGCATGCTTATTTCAAACATTCAATACCCCAATTATAATTTACATTTCTTCTAAATATCAAGAATCTTCTAAACAACTCTTCAATCCAAAGGTTTTCCGAAACTTGGAGTCTCATGAGTTCATGTACAAGGTCCCATTGAAAATAGACACAAAACATATTTAATTTAAATATAACCATATCTTTACATTTTCAAAATTTCCATAATATACAAGACTTAACAAAATATGATGAATTCTTCCTTTCTTCTTCAAAATGCACAACTCTCTCTCTTCTTATCTTTCTCAGTATTCTGAACTTGAAAAAGGTTAGATGCAATAAACGTGAGTCAGAGCTCATAGGAAAAAGACTAACTCAAATACTATGGATGATTTGTGAGGTTTGATGAGATGAAACTTGACAACTAACAATTTACTTTCTCAATTCATTATTGTCTAACGCACACACACCCCAAATGTTTAATTTTTTAACAAAACCCACTTTATATCCTTATTTTCATTAGTTTAAATAACATTCACATCTCTTCACACGATTTTCCCTTAAAACCATTTCTTGACCACTGAGCCGACGTCGGGTGTAGGTTATAGAAATCTCGCCCAATTCCCACAACAAGCTACGCAAAGCCATTAGGGAATGGGTCGCTCTATAACTCACCACGACAACCATCACATCCATGTTTTGGGTCTCGCCCGTGGGCACGTGGTCCCCATCCACGTTTCGGGGGCTAACTCGTAGGCACGTGGTCCCCAGCTTGCGCAAGTTTTCTATCTTTTACCACGGAACTGTTCAAGCCCAACTTTAATATGATCAACCATTCCTTGGTTCATCATTCATTACTCAAAATCAAATTAGGAGTGCAACTGTCATGCCCCAAAACCTGGATCACGTGACTCACCCAAGAAAACTCGTTTTGAGATACTAAGATCTATCAAAATCACCTGAGCCAAGACGGGTCCAAGAACATAGATAAAATTGAGTTTAAAAACTTTAAAAAATACACTACTAAGGGTTTATTTTATGTAAAAGAATAGCTCAAAAAAATAAGATCATGGTCCCCGAGAGCCAAACTTTAAAACAAACAAACAAAATTTTTAAAAAATTGCCCGGACCGCTCGATCGGTAAAAAGACCACTCGAGCAGTCCCTGCAAGCCCATTGGTTTTCACTTGAAACACCAAAAATGAATGCTTCCTATGACGGCTAGATAGACCGCTTAACTAGTCCGTCGAGCGGTCTGGCTCTGGACCCTTTTTGAAAACACCACTCTTGAAAGCTCAACACTTAAACTTTTTTCCACATTTTGAAAGGTTTCAAGGCACAACGACGCCCACCAATACATGCTAAAATAAGATTCAAAATCCTCCATCGAGGCACAAGAGTTGATATAAAGCATAAAACTAATCGAAAATAGCAATCGAACGTTGAAACTAACTAAAAAAACCGTAATACATAACTACAAAAAATAACAACCAACCCACAATTCCTCTCATAAGTTATATAACATACATGTATTAAATCTAAAGGTCTCGTGGCTTACAAAACATGCCTTCATGCCCAAATCATAAACACTTTTACATGATCCAACAACAAGCG
Source organism: Heliamphora pulchella (assembly GCA_032270985.1). Lineage (NCBI taxonomy): Eukaryota > Viridiplantae > Streptophyta > Magnoliopsida > Ericales > Sarraceniaceae > Heliamphora > Heliamphora pulchella. The sequence goes on from JAULJZ010174256.1 coordinate 19,207, forward strand.
ATGGTAATTACCGATCAACAAAACTACTACAAATAAAAAAAGAGTTTTTGTCTTCGCCTCCACTGGGCCTCACCGAGATCAACTCGCATGATCAAGTTCACCTGAAAAGATTTTAAATTCCACAACGTGAGCCGAAACCCAATAAGAATATACTGTAATGAAGTAAAAGCAGAATATGCAATCACGTAATATAGAAACGACTCAACTTTACAAGCCTTGAAACGGTTTTCCTTCCTCAAATCACACATTTTCATATAATCCAAATAACGTCCAACAGTATAAGAAAACATAAACAAAACATTATTTTTAACTCGGTTCCCACAATTGACAATGATTCCTATGCACTGACTTTATCGCACCGGGGACAAATGTAATAACTATAGAGTCTCGCTTATTGGCCTAGGTCTGGGGCATCCAATGACCCAGTAGGTAATGATAAGTTCTATATAGGGCTACAACAATAAACGCCTCTCACTGGGGCAAACACTTCATTTACGGAGATTAACCCAAAGGAGCGAATCACCTACTTGCGCAAAGTTTTTGAACTTTCACCGAGGAGTATTGTCGGCTCAATTACAAACATATTGTTATGGCACATCTATGGAATCATTAAAAACACGTAGGTCAACTATGAAAACGTTTGTAAATACACGCTGTCAGATACAAAACTTCCAACGGCATTTCGCCACCTCATCCATTTAACCATGGAGACCAACCAATATTTTCAAAATGTTTCCACCATTCCAATCGCATAGTTTAAAAACCACGGCTCAACCCCAAGGGTTAACTCCAAACCTCTAAAACTAGGTTTTTACAACTTTCATATAAATCTCTCCAGTTTTTAAAACCCATTCTTTCGAAAATTACGAACACACACGTTCACCAACTTTGTAGTAAACCATAAAAACACAAAATATATTTTTTGTCCAACTAAACACGGTTTAAACACAAAGACCAACATTTATAGCATTTTAAAATGGTAAAAATATATATAATCACATGTAGCAACCTTTTAAAGTAAGATAGTCTAAAATTTTACCTCATAGAGTTAAAACTCAAAATTTTAGACACCGATAAAAAACTAAAGTCATCGAAACGAGATTCTATTCGGATAAACGCAAAGCCCACGGAAAAGATATCAACGGTGTGCTATCCCTACACCAAAAATCGAGCTTGAACCAAGATAAAATCTAAAGAGAAGGTAGAGGATATAGTTTGGGTTCTCAAGAGAGAGAGAAAGCAGCTTGTAGGAGAAGCTTTAGTTCAAAACCAAAGGTAGTGAGCAATCTTATACATAATCACCGCAGAAAGATTGCTTGAGTTGTCTGTTGACCGATCGAGCGGTTCTGTCCTAAAAAACCCAACAATTGCTACAACGCTCGACAAGACCAGGATTGAACCCCACATGTATAACTAAGCTAACACATGCACAAAACATATAAAAACGTGCTTTTTTTTATCACAATTAAAACGATAACCAACACCTTACATATATGAGATATAAAAATAAAAGGAATCGGGTCTCACAAATCTTCCTAAATTCGCTAAGGAATTTTACCCCCAAAAGTTGCTATGAGGTCAAGCTCTCACGTAGCATCCTCAACGCCATGATAAAATCACATAACCTTATCATAGGCAATGGCCCCCCTCACAACACTTGTTCCTTCATACCCAAAATTCTCATAGGTCGTTCCTCAAAAGAAACATCCTCATGCACTCCCAACTCAGCCCAATCCAAGACATGGGACGGGTCAGGCTCATACGTTCGAAGCATGAAAACATGAAACACGTTGTGTGTAGATGACAACAGAGGAGGCAAAGCCAAGCAGTATGCCACTTCCCCAATCGTCTCTAGGATTTCAAACGACCCAATAAAATGCGGTGACAATTTCCTACTACGGCCAAATCTCATCAAACCTTAATGTGGCGAGTGTTAGGGTTGGTATACTGAAAACCATACTTTTAGTATTTAATTTTATTTTAATAAAATTGATTTTTTATTTTATAAGAACCTTTATGAGCAATGTATGTATATCATTTCTTTGTTACGTATGGATGTTCAATATTATGTATAGTATTTAATATGGTGTGTAGTGTATGGCTTACACATAGTGTAACGGCCTGATACGTATTTATTTTTATGATTTTATGTCTTCGGTTAAGTGAGAAGAGAAGAACTAAAATTGGGCGTGGGTGTCATAAAATTTTGCTCGTTAATGGTTGACTTAACGATATGTGAAAGTGAAATTGAGATACCTAGTGGTGAATGATATTGCTATGGCTGTGTTAATGGATAATTAAAGGATAATTCGAAATAATTAAATGTGAGCAAAGTTGGAGGTTTGAGTCGAATTTTAAAAAATTCGCAGAATTCTACTTCAGGGGTCCGCTCGAGCGGTGGAGGTCCGCTCGAGCAGAACTATCGGGAAAGGTTTAAAACATTCTTAATCCATGGAGATGTTTTGAGGGTTTGTGTATATATGTACATTCAAACCTAAGCTAAACCCACGTGAGACCCATTCTATTAACTATTTTCTTCTTCTCCTCTTCTCTTCTTCGTCCACCTTAGAGAGAGAGAGTGAGAGAAACCCAAACTCCATGTGAAAACCCTAACCCTCCACCATGGAAATGGAAGATTGAGGCTTGATGGAGAGAGATCAAGGGTGAAGAGCAAGCTTTGGAGCAAGGAGATGGGAGATGGAGCATCAAGGAGCCAAGATCACTCAAGATCCAAACCCTAGGAGGTAGAAGTTGGAGGAATCTCAAGCTTTGAGCAAATCCGAGGTAGGATCTAGATTCTCTCATATGTGTGAGTTGATATTTTGATTATGTGAGTAAAATTAAATAGATTTCATGCATGAGTTGAAGGATTGATAGGTTTATGTGTGAGATGTGTTGGGTTTCCATGAGAATTGGGGTTTTGAAAAACAATAAACCATGATTTTTGGAAATTGATTGTATAAAAAGAGTTTATGATGCTTGGAAACCAACATTTATGGGTGAAAACAGGAATTTGAAGCATATTCATGAGTGTTTATGTGATTTAGGGCCTGAAAATCAAAACAGGGGAAAATTTGGGATTTTCTCGGGCATCAGCGCGCTCGAACGGAGCCCTGTCCACTCGAGCGCTCAACTGGCAGAGAGTTGGGCGCTCGAGCTCTCGACGTCCGCTCGAGCAAACTGACTGCGTAGGGTCAACTTTGTTAGATCATATCTCCCTCATTTGGACACCGAATTGGGTCGTTCTTGTACTCAAATCGAAGCCCCGGAAGTCCTCTTTCCAACAAGACTACTCTCACAAGAAAATTCTTTTTGAAAAAAAGTTATGATTAAAATAGTGAGAGTATGTCAAATTTTCTTAACTATTTTTCACCCGTTTTTGGCCAAATACTTTTAAAAAGGACATTTTCATCAATATTGAACCTTTTTATCTAATTTCATATCTCTTGGGCTATGAATTTACCTACCTCACTACACTTGGGTTGCGATACTAGTATCATACCGATTGGTTGTATTTGCAATAAATATAAATTTTTGACGTGTAACTAAGGTCTTGAGAATAGGTATGAGTGTGGGAAATTATGGGCTATGTAGTGACATGGTTATCATTTAAGAGTTTAAGCTTTAGAGAGAAAACTTGGATTTTAACTTATATACACATATATATGCATATGATGGGTGCATCCCTTTCCCATTAAATGATATGGTCCTTATTGAATAAGTTTTGTGTTGATATCCTATGACGTGGTAACGGAAAATTGATATATGAAAAGTTATATAATGATATTATAATGCGTGTTGCATGAATTATGAAAGAGAATTTGAGTACTTAAACGACATATGATATGATTATAATTGAGTTAAAATTTATGTTGGTATTTAGTGACATTGAGTAATGATGTGAACTAGGAGAAAGAAACTACATAATGAAACCATTAACTTGAGTTAAAACCCTATGGTTGAATGTGGAATATGCATACTGAGGGGTTGCGGTCCCGCGGTGAAAGCCCACGAAGGTTCATGCATAATGAGGGGCTGCGGTCTTGCGGTGAAAGCCCGTGAAGGTTTATGAATTAAGTTGGGCTGGTGGTTCCACGGTGAAAGATTGAAAATTTGCGCAAGATTGGGACCACGTGCCCACGGGTTAGCCTCCGAAACGTGGTGTTGTATCGTGGTGAGTTATAGAGCTGTCTATTATCCAATGGCTTCGCGTAGCCTATTGGGGGAATAGGGAGAGGTTTTTATAAGCTGCATCCGATATTGGTTCTTTAACTGTAATAATTTAATTGTGATATGATTTTGTGACAAACAGGGTACAGAAAATGTGATACGATTTTTGTGAAAAATCAGATAATGGAATGATGATATAGATAATGCGAAAGGATAAATTGAATGAATTGGTGTGTGTGGGTGTGTGCGTATGAAGGAATAATGAGTTGGTAAAAATATGCATTTTACTTCGGTTGCACCCATCACACCTCACAAATCATGCATTACA